>APFE031722644.1:246408-271722 GCA_000404065.3 Pinus taeda
GCAAATGGGTCGTAGTATTAGATAGATGGTATTATTAATACCACGGTATTGGCCCGTGGTATTACATGTATGAGTCATATATAAAGGATAGAGACTCCCTACGAGGAGCATCATGTCTTATTTTGTAATCGAGCTCTGCTCTATTGGACGTTGCCCCCTCGAAGAGGCAAGTGAACATTACTCTCTGAATAATAAAATCATTACTATTCTGTGTTCTGGGTATCTTTTCTTCACATATTCTGTGTTCTGGGTATCTTTTTTTCACATATTCTATATTTGGGTATCATTTGCAGGTTAAGAGCATAACAAAGAGAGCACTAGATTACACCCCCGATAGAGGTTTCTTTGGCCGCCTCTTAACAAATGATGCATAGTCGAAATTTCATCTAACCAAGTAGATAGGGGACATGGTTAATCAATGTTTAAATTCTTGAATTGATACTCATATTAGCCAAGAAATTTGCAACCCAATTTCCATTGTGCCTAATATGTTGAACAATTACATACTCCAATTTAGTGAGAAAAGAGATTATGTTAATTACCAATTCCTCCAATCTCCAATTATGCACCGTCTTCATAACAGGCTTCCCATTTAAAATATTTTAAACATATTGAATTGCGATCTAAGAACCACCATCTATCTATAATAATTTAAAACCTTCCTAAATAACAATATGAAGTCATATTTCCAAAGCCAGAAACTCAACTAGATTGTTACTAGATAACCCACAATTTATTTAAAATATTCTCAATGGGACAAAATTTAAATCACAAAAAATCCCCCTACATCCCACAACCAATGTTTCCTTTGCAAGCCCCATCAAAGTTTAATTTGGTGAAATTACTCGAGGGTGGGGAATAAGAGTTATGAACTATAATAACATAATCCCTTGTTCATTTTGGGGGTGTAGAAATCATTAACGGATCCAAATTGAGTTTCTTTAATATAATTACTTTGGATTCATCCACTTTCCAATCTGTTGATGATGTTGGATACCACCAACACACATTGGGTCTCCCTGATGTGAAGTCCCAATCAGACCTCACACTGCTTGGAATAGGAGCCCCATTCGGAGTATCGGCCCGACCACCCTAACAAAAAGGTTCATCTTGGTTTCAACGCATAACATAAGATATTATATACATAAACCTTGAACAAGCAAGTTGACATTGTGAAACATCAATTGCAAGTTGACATTCATGAGCAGGAAACAAAAGTGAGTCTCTAGAAGGAAGTAATAGTTCTTACTTGATAGAGACACATAGGAGCATAAAAATATTCATTAGAAAAATAGTTCACATAATGATTGTAAAGAGAATACAACACACATTCAACAAGATAAGTACCAAAGCCATCAAAATAGTTCAATTCCTCCAGTACACATGCACACAACATGTACCATAAACATTCTAAGAATAGTCCTAAAACATTTGTGATACATGCATGAAAATTTTTTAGCTCAATTAGGTGAAATATCCAAGTACACAGTTACAATGATGAGGTGTTATGAAACCATCTCACAAAAATATAGATCAACACCTTATAAATTAGCCTCTTCGAGGGGGAAACCTCCATTACATTACACAAATGAACAATTATTGGATGATACAAATGACAAAACCTCCTTTCTATATATAGGAGTCTAAGGGGTCACAAATAACAAAATCCATCATAACAATAATAATATAAGAGCACAAAAATAACAATAGTTGGCTTCTATGGGGCACAATAATAACAATATGGGGACAATAGGGGCACAATAATAACAATAATGGCTAAAATGACAATAGTAATGGGGGAGTCACTAGTATTATAGGGACCTAACATAAGGTACTATTCCTAGTGGCAGAACATTAAGTCACTTTTTGCTTCTCTAAAGAATAGTTTTCTCTCTTATACCAAGTAGAGAAGCCAAGACTAGCTCTCCAAGCCCAAGCCTCCAAAATCCTTTTTCTTGAGTTATGAGGTTGATTTTATAACAAGAGGATTGACCTTTCATACCCTCATGAATCTTGTGTTGCCCTCATGAATCTTGGACTTCTATTATGACCTTTGTACTTCTCTATCTGAGTTTTTTTACTTCTCCTAAAGACATTTTGTCCATATATGACTAAGTGACCTTTCATATTCCACACATGAATTTGGGATTTCCACACATTAAATTTTGTCGCTTTCTTGAGAATACATCATTACATTCCACATGATGATGTGGCACAACACATGGACACACTTTGACTATTATGATGACACACTTGTATAAGTTACAACGTGACAATGGTGACATGGACTTCAAGATGAGTGGAAATTCCAAGATGTCTTCCATGTTGCTTCATCTTGCATTCCTGATAGTAGATATGATATATGATTTATCTTCATGGAAGATCTTCTTTTTTCATCACATTCTCCCTCCAAAGGGTCTTGTATGAGCTTTGGAATCCTCAGAGTCATCGTGCAATGCCTTCTTTTTGACTCGGTCCATGATCTACTTCATGTCTCCATGATAACTCTCTTTTGTTCTTCTTCTCTGTAGGTTTTTCTTTATGATTTCTCCTTGCTATATTCTTTGAGCATGACCTTATCATTCTAGAAGGGTAATCTTGCTAATGAAAATCATTCATGACAATGCAAGATCAATATTAAAAACATTTATCTTATCATTACCTAGCTCATGGAATGATCGACTCATGATAGGCTTGCGAGAGGGTTAAAATAAGGAGACTTGATTAATAGGGAACAATAAAACTCATCAGTGTTTTAGGAAGGCTCCACTATTCATTTTTATTATGTGGAAGGCATTGAAAGGTCAAGGCTCACAAGAAGCCTTCAAGGTGTGCTTGTGCACTCAAGCAAGAGAGAGAGAGAGAGAGAACTCAAGGGTGCAAGGCACATGTTTGAAGCATGAAGGAAAGTCATTCATGGGTTCGGGGTGCACCCTTGCATTCAAGGAGGCTAAGTAGGTCACAAGGGTACATACCAAAGGGATGAAGGGGTAAGGCTTCGAGCCTTCCCAGTGTGCTCAAGCACTGAAGAGGAATAAGGAGGGCACAATTATTCGAGTCAAAGGAGTGTGCTCAAATGAAGGCTTTAGGCTTCACAACTGTCCCATGCGCCCTAAGGGAAGAAGGAAGGGTGGAAGCTTCAGGCTTCGTGACTATGTCATGCACCCTTAGGGAAGAAGGAAGAATGAAGGCTTCAGGCTTCGCGACTACGCCATGCACTTGAAGTGATCTGAAATGAGGGTTTAACATCTTATCATACTTACAAGAACCTCCCACTCCAAAGCTTAACAAAAATATGATCTAGCTTGTGTTGACAATTGTGGAATTAAGTACTTGAAATAGGTGAATGTCTTTGTTTGATTTCAACTGTTTAAGTGCTTTAAGTTGATTTGTTTATGCTAATATTAAACACACATAACGGAAATATAATGTAGCAAATAAACATCAACACATAACAACAAATTTAATCTAGGAGTTCACCCGAATATCATGGGCTACGTCTCCTTGAGTTTTTGTCATCTGGACTTGGCTCTTTGGGATTATGGCAAAGTTTCTTTTACAAGTTCCACACTCAACTCCAAAGGTTACTGAACTAAACCAATGGGCTTATAATACCATCTATATCCCTGTCATGGTTGTCCTCATTGTGCAAACAGATCTAAGATCCCTTAGACTTGATTCCTTAAATTGGTGCACTGAGCTTCCCTGAGCTTCTTGATGGAACTAACTCCTTCATAATTCTTCAACTGTCTCTAAAACCTCTTCTATTGTCTCCAGTACATATCTGACATCAACAAATGATTGTTCATTTGCTCAAAACGAACAATGCATCCCCTATCTAGGCCTTCCTCTATAGTTGGCACTAGGCTGCCTGAAACTTCTTTGTAGCATCTCAACCTTTAGAAGTCTCCAAATTCTTCTAAAATCCCCTGCAATTGATTCATAAGGTTCATTACAATTAGGAACGACTGTTTGTTTGCTGAGAATGAATACTGGTAGCTCTTGCAACTGCCTCTAACCCCTGGTGGCCTTGAGCTCCAAAATCTCCCTGGATGAAAACCTCCTTGAAGATGAATTCTTCAGCTTCTCTGGATTGTTTCATTGGCTTTAGAAGGCCCAAATTAGCCTAGCTAGCCTCTTGTTTCACTCTCTTAGGTTGAAAATTGCCTATTGAGTTCATTTAATCAGTTACTCCTAAAACTCCTCCACTAAATCTGGCTATTGCAATTTAACTGGAGTTAATTTGGCAAAGTCTGCCACTTTTGGAGGTCCACCAAGCTGATCGTCAGGCTAACTAACCGTTGGCGTAACTGCTGTGCATGCGACCAAGATTCTCGGTAGCAGTTAGGGGATTGAAGGTTTACAATTAACGTTGGCAGGTTGTTTGGAAACCGGTGCATGTGCACAGGCTTTGGTGGGATTGTTGGCGGCCTATTCCCAAACCACAAAGAGTTAACAAATAAATATAAATTGTGACCATAAATTGTTAAGATACAGTCTGTAACGGAGTTGGTAACATGCTTGGTTAACCTGTAAGAGGTCACGGGCTCGATCCCGCTTGACCCATCAAAATTTTCTAACACCAATCCAGGGCCACGTGGCGGCCTCTAGGTTTTCCATGTGTCAGCTCCTGATTAGTCATCCAAACAAAATATTCCAGAGAATATTCCAAGGAATATTACTTGGAATATTATTTTTTAATATTTCAAAAATCAAAATATTTTTGTCCATAAATTGCAGTTTACTAGACTTTTTCAAAATGTGATAACTCCTTCATACAGTGTTGGTTTTTCGAACCGTTGATAGTGCCAGAATCAGGAAAACAAGATCTATTTGGTCATCTAGGTTTGACACTCTTTTGAACACTTTGAAATTTGAGCTATAGTTAAAGTCCTCGATCAATATCTGATCATGAAGGCTTCGTGCTTCATGAGTGTGCCATGTGCCCTAATGGAAGGATGAATGATTCATGCTTTGTGAGTGTGCCATGTTCCTTAAGCTTTCATGCTTCATGATTGCACCATGCACCCTAAGGCTTGAGGCTTCAGGACTATGCCATGTGATCAAGAGGAGACAATGCTTCTTTCTTCTGAAGTGTGCTTCATTGTTTCTAAGTGTACTTCATTGTTTTGAAGTGTGCTTTCATTGTTTCTAAGTGTGCTTCATTGTTTTGAAGTGCGCTTCGTTGTTTCAAAGTCCACTCAGGCTTGGGAAGGCTCAATTCTCTCCAATAGTGGCTGCATGTTCATCTGGAATGCACTTTTCACTAAGGGAGGCAACAAAGGCTAGTTAAATTATCATGGGAGGTAATAATGCATTGTGAGAGGGAGGATACCTCAGAAAATACTGAGTGCACAAGTATGGGAGGAAAATATATGTCAATGAGGCTCATGAATAAGTTGTGCTCATGACCTAGTAAGAGGGTTGATGCCTTTACAACTTGCACTGAGTAGGAGGCCAAAGAAGGGCTCCCGAAATGGATAAGTGTGGGACCAATAGAGTAGGAGAAAGAAATGCATCCTAACATGACTCAAACTTGGATCATACACATAAATGTCATCAATACAAGTCAACAAAATGCACATGACTCATGAACATTAATCACACCTTGAAACGGTAGCCAAACAACACTTGTGATAGGAGGAAAATATGAAGATGACACTTCAAAAATGTAAACGAGATTAACAATGACACGTGCTAGATAAATGTTAACATGAAAAAGGCACTTATTAAAGTGAAAACAAGCAAAAGAAACAACCTCAATTGTAAAAGTGAAATTGTTCAAAAGATGATAATTGAGAAAACTCACCAAAATAGAAGTAAAATGAAAACAAAAGTGAGGGGGGAGTGTCAATAAAAGTGTGCACTGACTGTCAACATGAGTTGAACATCACACACGCATTGTCTTTATGGATAGTGTTGTGCCTATTCAACCTTGCATAAAGGAAGTGTTCTCATGAAATCATCGAATATTGAGCATGTCTGTGCAAGTGACTTGACAGGTTAAAGCTCAAAAGAAGACTTAAGCACTTTACAAACCATCAAATGAACATGGGGTAAACATAAGATGAAAGACTGTAAGATCCTCAGTAGGTTCCAAAATTCAAGTTTGGGAAATTGTTTGGAGGGTGTTTATTTGACATTCAAAAGGAGAAGTGTTTATTTGACATTCAAAATAATAAGATCCTTTATCACCAAAGTAGATCTTTTCTTCTGTCAAAAATCAAAGAGTTCCAATCCTTCCATAAATTCGATAAAATAAAACCTAGCACAAACAATCAAGCTCTGGAGACAATAGGATTCTTGAAATTCATAACATACCATTGATCCAACACATTATTAATAATTTATGATTTAGGTCAACCAATACCAAAAGTGTCAGAAAGGAGAGCCCAAAATTCTAGTGAGAAGTGACACGAAAGAAAAAGATGCTCTACATTCTCCTTTGCTTGAAGGCAAAGGAAACATAAAGATGACCCTTCATATCCCTTCCTTCTGATTTGATCCTAGGTGAGGAGTCTGCACCATATAATTAGGCACATAAATGTAGATATTTTGGCCACCACACTCCAAACCAAATCCAAGTTCAAATTACATCCTTTGTCGTGCTTAAAAAATATTTTATGACTAAATAAGATTCTTTTAGAGTAAAGGAGCCAATTGGAAGCCTACCCCATCTTAGAATGACACAATGTTGGGAACCCCTATTCTTGCGAACCTCTAACACCTTTTGAAGCTCCTCCAAAGGTAGATCATGCAAATAATTAGGTCAGTCCTCCTTATCCTTCCAGTGTCTCCAAAACATAGTCCCATCCATAAGCTTCCAATAATCCACAACCTTGGTTGCACCCAAAACTGTTATAAAGAGTTGTAGATTGCAAAGACTATCTTTATTGCTCAACCAAGGTATTTGTTTTCAGGCTTCATCCCAAAAAACTGTTGTCTTCCCTGACTTTATTTCCCAAAAAGCATGCTTGTGCACCATGTCTTGGTTGCCCCATGCCCACATCCATAGGCTAGAGATTTTATTTATGGGGTCATATCATAGTCTTTCCTCCTATATTTCTAAGGGTGCATATTTGTGAAGCCATATATGCTTCTATAATTCATTTCCACCCTTCCACCAAAGCCACCATAATTTTGCACCAAAATCCGCATTGACTAGTTTAGGGTCACATAACCCCAATCCTCCTACCAATTTTGGTTTCACCAACTTTTCCCAACCCACCAATGACTAGTGCTTAGCTTTGCTAGAACCTTTCCAAAGAAAACCATGCCATAAGGACCTAAGTTTGCTGCAAATTGCTTTCAGAATTGGAATAACTGACATTTGATAAATAGGGATGGCCTGCAATACTCATTATGTTAGAATCAATAGACCAACAAAATTAAGTGCACGAAAAGTCCAATTATTAATTTTCAAAGACATTTTGGTTAATAAATATCGCCAACAAGAAACACGATTTGGATATAACACCATTAGAACACCTAAATATTTGGAGGGCAATTGAGCCTTACAAAATTCCAAAACAGGGGTTAAATAACAATGTATGGATTCTTTACAATTAAACAAGAATATATTGATGTTTTTGTTATTAACAAGAGTTCCTGAGGTTACCAACTTCTTTAAGAGTTGGAGATCTAAACAAACAAACATCATCAATGAATCATCGATGCATAACTGGCAGATCTTCTTCAAACATGCATAACTCGGTAATGTGACCCTATAAACATGAATTCTCCCAAGGCCTTCCATAGCCAAGATAAAAAGGAAAGGTGACATGAGACCTTTTGAATATATTTTAACTACATTAAAAGAATCAATTATTCAATGAAAAAAAATATTAAATAAAAGGACAACTTATAATTCAAACATATATAAACTATTATGATGTAGATACATTTCGTTACAAAAATAGTTAAAATTATGCATGGATTAAATAAAAAATTTGTTTTTTTAATGCTATTATATGTATGATAAAGTAGTTTAATGAGGCCACAAATTCACTTGTAAAGTAGTGGAAATTTCAGCATGATTTTTACCAAAATTCGGCAGAAATTTTGGAAATCTAGATTACAACTATCAAACTTTAGGATTTTGGGTGCCCAAAGGGTTTTTCATGGTGTTGAATCCATTTCCCCATCAAAAAATTATTCGAACACTCCTATGATCATATCTTAAAAAAAAATTACCAAATTCTCAAAAAATAACTTTCCAAATAATTTATAACTTCAATAGATAATATAATATATAATAATAAATATTGATATAAATAATAGAAAAAACTCTGAATATATTATCATGTGTAAGGTTTCAATAGATAAGATATATATATAAATAATCAATATATAAGAATAATAATACCTCACTAATATCTTATCAATTCTTAACTTACAAAGATACAAAGTTCCAAAATATTGAATAAACATCCTTGTAACTTTAAAATATTATTTAATAATATTTAACTTTAATTCAAAATATAATAATTTTTTTAATAAAAATGATTTTATTTTCCTTCCCACTAAATATATAATTTTTTTTAATTAAATTTTCATTGACAGTGTAACTGATAACTTTTTATGTTTATTCATTCCAATTTATAATTCTAATTTTATTTATATATATAGATTATAGATATAAATTACATAACTTAGTGAAGTGGATAACATTTATGCTATTTAAATATAATTATTATATAATTATGCTTCAAATTATAATTTTTAGATTATAAAAAACGGGAATAAAAAATATATATTATATATATTTATTATTAAAAAATAAAACAGATTATTCTTAATTATTTTTGAAAATCTAATAAATTTATGATAATTAAACTATTATAAAAATTATAATTTTGTAATCAAAGTTACAAATTTGCGAATTTGCAATGTGTTTAGCTTTGTCCTCTTTCCTTATGAAGGTAACAAGTTCATCGAGCTAATTTAAACATGGTTGATAATAAAATTAACCTTATCAAAATTATAATTTTGTAATCAAAGTTACAAATTTGCGAATTTGCAATGAGTTTAGCTTTGTCCTCTTTCCTTATGAAGGTAACAAGTTCATCGAGCTAATTTAAACATGGTTGATAATAAAATTAACCGATTCACCTGGTGAAAAAAAATAAAATAAACAATTACCCAAATTACAATTTGTTTTGTAGTTGCAATAAAAAATATTAATCCGAGCAATGAAAAACTTTATTTCCCACTAAGTAATTTATTGTATGTAATGGTAATGTATAGTTATATTTAGATGAGGTTAATTATATTGAAAGATGAATATCATAATTATGTTATTGTTGATGGTACTGGAAATCTGTCAAGCAAGGGGGTTTCTTTGATGTGAAGTTTTAATTAGACCTTGTTAGTGTCGGTATCTTAATCCCTCCATCAACGATCAAATTCACTTGTTGCATTGCATATTAGGTGTCTCGCCAAGTCAGCTGTATTCCATTAGGAGCATGGATCATCTCACGGTAGTGGCTTGTTGTAAATTTCCCTCATGCCCTTTACGTGCTGGCCCGTTTCCATGCATCTAGACCATCTGCAGTCATTTTTTGCATTTAAGTTTGCAAGAGTCATTTTTAGGGTTTCAGTTTCATTAGGTCTAGGGTTTTGTTAAAAAGGTCTTCAAAATGTTCAATAACGGTCAGCAGGCACATGAGGAGGTTGAATAAAGTCCCAGTACCAATAAATTTCATAATCACATGCTAAAAAAACAGAGTATTTTATGTTTTTATGTATAAATTAATGTAATTTCAGTTCTTTAATATGTAAATAATTTCAGTGGCAACCCTGGTCACCTTCCCAAGCTTCAGCAACTCCATCCCCTACAAGGCAAATAAAAAATCAAATTATTTAGTTCATCAAAGGCAAAAATGAAGTAAACTGCCCAAAAAATAGAGTTTAAAAGTAAGTCACAATGCAAACATTACAAAAGTGGGTTTTATGAATGAAAAATCAAAATCTCTTTATATAACTCATTGGTCATGTTCAAAGAGCTCATTTGCATTCAAAGAAGAAATATTGAGCAAGAGAAGGTCGTGTTGGAGAAAGGGAGCAAGTTTGAAGCAAAATTGTGCAAGTTCAAGGGTGACGCGTGGCGCATATAAGTGGTGCGGCACATTGGGCCGGCCTCCATAGTGTAAAAAATACACTGGCGTGGCGAATATAAAAGGCGTGGCGCGTTGGGTTTGTGGTATGGCGCATAGAGCTACAAAGCCCAATTTCACCATAAACTCCCTCAAATTTCGAAATTTGCTCAATCCTATGGTGTGCAAGTAAGTCTAGATTTCTTTCGTTGCTAGTGAAAGAGTTTTCTTAAAATTTATGGTGGTTTAGTGTGTAAAAACTCAAACCCTACCTCTTTGCAATTTTTACCCAAAAACTATTGCCTAGGGTTTGCATTTGTGTTTTTGCTACCAAGTCCACTCCATCACCCCTCACTTTTTGACTCCTCCATTCATTTTTTAGTTTCTTCCACTCATTCCCTAATTCCCATATTCCTAAAAATCATTCACCCCTATCCCCAATTCCCATTATCCCAAACCCTAGCTACAAAATCCCCAAACCCTAATTGCTATCCCATAGCCTCAAATCTATCCCTAAAACCCTTACATTCCCCATAAAACTTGTCATAACATTCCCAAAACTCCTCATACCCTCTCCCTCCATAGTCCCTCATACATTCTTACCCTTGGTGGCAGAAAACTAAAAACACCATAAATCTCTTCATACACATCAAGAAAACTCACACATTAGCAACATGGAGTCTGATCCTTCCTATGACTAAGATGAAGAGACACACAGTGCCTCTCCTACAGAAATGCATGCACCAAGGAGACCTCACAAGGGTGGCAAACATATATGAGAGGAGCCTACTTCACTTGTCGAGCTACAGGCTTGCCCTCTTGCTATCACATGCTTTCAACACCAATCTTGTTATCAGTTCTATGAGATGGTTGCTAGAGTCCAGTACCATCATGAGTTGGCCAAGTTGTTTGTGCTTCATCTACATAATGGCCAAGCCATTCTAGTTGGCGTGACATTCACCTTGACATCGGAGTCTATTTCTCTAGCAACCGGCATTCCTAATGTCGGAGAGCAGTGGAATCAAAGGCAGCAAATTGACAGGGAACATTATGAGCCATATATCATGCCTAGTTATTAGAGACAACTCAGCAGAGTTTTTCCCTTTCGGTACCTGAAAGACTCGTATGCTGCCATGATGAAACTCATAATTAAGTATTTCAGCTGTGAGGGCCGGTTTTCTCGCCTATATGCCTATCACATAAGATTGTTGATGCACTTTACCAGGGTGAGAATAATGAATCTCCCCTACTTCATGTGTCAAAATATTGAGAAGATGACCACCCTAGTGCAAAAGAAGACTCCTCAGCAGTAGCATAACAGTATATATCATTTTGCACTCATCAAAATAGTGGTCATGCATCAGCTTGGTTTGCAGGATATCTCATGGGAGGATTTCATTTCTCGTGAGTTCTTCACGGATCCTCAGGTACCTCCAAAAGCTTTTCATGAGACAGGTGGACCTTCACATCAACGTGAGAGTCATGAGACACAGACCACTAGTGTGCCAGTGTTTGTTACCTATCAAAAGGGCACTAAAAGGTTGTTTGCAGCAGCAAAGCAAGTATTATCTCCACCCAGGGTGGAAGGGGTCTCGCTTCCTTCATCATCAAAGTAGGTTTAGGACAAGGGCAAGAGGCAATTACATGATGAGGTTCCTTCAGGTGACAGGAGACTGATTTCATTCTCATTCAGGATGATGACACTGATTTAGGCCCACAAAGCTCAAATCTCAAGGAGATCATCCAAGAGAAATAGGCGGACATCAATCCTTTGTCCATCAACTTAGAAAGAGCTAAGTGGATAATAAAATACCTGGAGCAAAGAAACAAGCAGCTAGAGGATCAGCAAACCATTATGGAGCTGCAAAACATACGAGAGAACAACCAAGATGCCAGGAGGAGGAAAGTGAAGCTCACATCACTTGAGCAAGAAATCAATGCTAATCAAGAATATTGGCTTGAGAGAATGAACATCCACTTAGAAAGGTTGCTAGATAAGGCTAACAGGGAGAAAACAATGTTGAGGCATATGGCCTACCATTACATGGCGAGAAATAAAAGTTGCAAGGAAAGAATCAGAAGCTTGAAGGCAAAGTTGAAAAGGGCATCGAGGAGGCAAAAGGAGAAAGATAAACTTCAGATCTTGGTTGAGGCTTCCTTGGCCCAACACAACACTTGATGGAGTACACTCAGCCCAAATTTCAAAAAAATTGGGACACTTTTTGCATTTTTGGAATTTTTGGGCTAAAACACAGAATTTTCTGCCCAATGCGCCGCGTCACTTGGTGCTCGCTTTTGATGGAGGCCTCCAAATGAGGAAAACTCAGAATTTTTGGATTTTTCATAGAGAAATATGCATGCTCAGCAATTTCCAAGAATATTGACAAGTTTTGAGCCCGCAAAAAGGTCAAACACACCCCAAAAATGACATTTCTGCCCCTCTTTGGACACACAGGAAGCAGTGTTGGTAGAAATCAATTTTGGAGGGGAAAATGGAGGCCAGATTAAAAAATTCCACTTGTTCTAGAAATTCGACATGCATACCTTTCCAACAAGCACACTTAGAGAAAATTTGAACATTAGGAAGATCTCCGAAAGGGGTTGCAAACAGGCGCTATGCATAGGGAAATCAGCATGGCGCATTGGGGAAATTTTGCTCAATTTGACCAAGAATACTATGTTTTTCACCTAGTTTCTTGATAGTTTGACTTTTCTCCTTCTTAATGTCAAACTTATGATGTAATTTGATGTAAATTGATGGATCTTGATGTAATTATGTGAAATTTTCACTCATGGAGGTAGATTCATCCATCAAAAAGTAGTTTGCAACTGAATGAATCAGTTCCCTAGTGTCTAGAGGCAAGTTGTTCCACTACCTAATTTTTAGTTCTTAGTTTATAATTTGTTGGAACAGCTACTAAAATTATGCGCTCGACCCCTCAAGGCTATGATGATTTATTGTTTGTCTATATCTTGTGAGTTTTTAGTCATTAGCATGGTTGGACTTTTGAGAAAGATTGGAGCTTCATTATATACACTTTTCAGCAGTTTTGGCTAAGGAATAGACCAGGGTTTGTAGCACTCTGTGGGATTCATGTGGAATCTTACTTTGATATTGTGTTTCCTTCTGTAAGTGTAAGTTTACTTGTGTTTTTTGTATGCCATTTTCTCTCTTATTTCATCTTAACTAAAAGAAACAAGGATAAAGGTAGAATCCATTGAAATTTGCAGTGCTCTACCTAGGGTTTGCTTAGTTATCTATGTTTTTAGTTGTTTGAAGAGGATCCCTGAGGTTTTCTTTCCCTCTTCAGCTCCTCATCTATCTAAATCCCTCCATTTCATTCAATCTGAAGTATCAAATCAATTGCCTACCTTGCCCCATTGAGATCTCTGCAAAACTGAGCCTCATTCCACAGACCAAAATCTGCCATTACATTTGAGCCAACAAAACATCATCAAACTCAATCAAACCCTTTTGCACACATACCTATCCTAAAATCAATCTTCATTCAAGTCATCTCAAGCCTCATTGATCATTTTTGCTGAGATTGACAGGAGAGAGCCCTCTCCCGACCTGGTAGAGCTAGCTACCAGGTTAAGCTTGGTTTGATGTTACCCTAGATCCTACCTTTCTCAGCCTGAGGTAGATTTAGGCCCTAACAGACCTCACACCATTTGGAGTAGGAGCCTCACAACTAGATCCACTATTTAATTCCAAATTTAATTAAATATGTGATCGTATCATTGTAGATTTTCCTTTGCTACAAAGTTCAATGCAAGAGAGTAATACAGAGGTATTTTCATATCAACAAGTGAGTATGCCTTGTAAAATGTTCAACTGTGGAAAGTATCAAGGTCCTTCTACCAAAAAGGAAGAGGAGAGTGGGCTCTTTAAAGACAAGTAATAATACTAATCTAGAAAAGGCACACGAGCATATACATATGAATGAATCATTTATCAACCAACGAAATAGTTCATAAGGAAGAAATGATTGTTAAATCAAATACAACACACATTCAACAAGATAAGTACTAAAGCCATTGAAATAGTTCAATTTCCTTAGTATAGATGAACACAACATACATCACAAACATTCAAAGAATAATCTTACAATATTCACAACATATGCATGAAAGTGTGTTGACTCAACGAGCTTAAGAATTAAGTAAGAGTTCCAAGATACATCGAGACAATGAACACCACTAGCCCCAATAGTGTAGCATTAGAGCAGTCACTTGATCCTCCAAAAGAAATATCTTCCTCTCCAATGTCACGTAGGAGGATCCAAGGTGAAAAATCCTTTTTCATGTACAATGAGGGTGTATATATAACAAATTAGGTGATCATTCACCTCCCTTGTCACTCTTGGACTACCCTCATGATTTTTTGACTTCTCTAAGACCTTCCAACTTCCTACATAACTTTTCACATTACATAGATGACTCTTGGACTTCCACTTTACATTATTTTTCTTCAATATTGAATTTACATAATCCACAAAATGATGTGGCACATGATTATTCATAACATGAAATGATATGAAACTTATGACATGGACTACATGATGACATGGCAATGTCAAGTCACCTTTGCTACTAGTTTCTTTTTCTTCTTGAAAGATGTTGCATGTTTTTATTCTTCCTCCTCTTCATGACTCGAAGATAAGGAGTCTTCAATGTGATCTTGATCTTATGTCTTCTGTTGTAACCTAGTGTTCCTTCATCTTCTCGCCTGATGATCATATGGTTTCTTCTTCTCTATAGGTGTCTTCTAGCATGATCCCTTTCTCCATCTCCTTCATAATCATCCTATCATAGCGTGAAAGAATAACTGCTATTGCAATCCACTCATGACAAGATGACATCAGTCTGATAAACCCTTAATCTAACATGTTTCATGAAATCACTTGTTAGGGATGGAACTGGTGACTGGTTGAGTGACTAACTTAGCGATTGGGTAGTTTCAGAGGTCAAGTTACGAGACCGAGGCTTGAGACTACGCAATTTTGGAGGCCACGGCAGAGGGATTGCATAGTTTAGGGACTCAAGGGATCGAGCTCTAAGCTTGAGGATTGAGTCTACGCAATGCGTAGTTCTGAAGGCCTAGGATGAATGACTACATAGTTGAGGGACTCAGGAGGTCAAACTTGAGGCTTGAAGTTGCCCAATGTGCAATTCAAACAGGAGAATAATTTGGGATATTACACAGTTGATGGGTTCAAGGGCTCAAGCTTGGGGCTCGAGGCTTAAAGTTTCCCAATGCACAGTTAAATAGGGACAAACGCTAATTTATTGCGCAATTTTGAAGTTCAAGAGATCACGGTCGAGGCTTGATTCTTGAGACTGCATAGTACGCAGAGAAGGTTGGCTTGAGGCAAGGATTACACAGTTATGGAGCTTAAGGGTTGGGACTGAGCATTGAGAATTTGCAATGTGCAGCTTTGGGAGGCATAGACTGCACATTTCACAACGCCAAGAGAAAAGGTTGTTGCTTGAGGACTGAGACTACCTAGTGCGCAATTCAGGAGGGTTGGATGAGGCTTAGTGGCCCAGTTGGGGAGTTTTCCTATTTTTTACTAAGTGTGGAATCAGTGTGATGACGTTTAAAAAGAACAATGCATGAGCATGATCACACACTTAGATCACTTGATGACACAACACAAGACAATCAAAACATACTTTCCTTAATGTGACAACGTTGTGACAACTCACTCCAAGTGTGACACTAAAGATACACTTTGCTACAATAGTGACGACACATGTGCGATAGTGCTTGAAAATTTGGGAATGAGTGTGATACATGTCTACATGATAATAATGGCTCATTATCACTAAGGTTACCCATTGAGACAAACCAAAACTACATTTTATACGATAAGTGACACTTCCCATGCCAAAAGGAAACATTTGCTATATGAAGAGAAAAGTGTGAACGACACTTGCGATATGTGAATGATAGTGAAAGATACACATGTGGGAGTGAAGATAACATGAAAATAACACCAATTAAAGTGAGATTAAGCAAAAGAGACAATTGAAAGCATGAAAATGACACTTGCGAAAGTGAAGGTGTGCAAAAGCGATAGTTGGAAAAACTCCAGTGAAGGTACGCAAAAGCGATAGTTGGAAAAAATCGCCATAATAGAAGTACAAACATAGCAAAAGTGAGAGACTGTCAATGACAATGCGCACTGAATATCGACATGGGTTGAATGTTGCACAAGAATTGTCTTGATGGACTGTGCTAGGTCAATTCAATCTTGCATGAAGAAATGCGCTCATGAATTCATTACGAACTGAGCATGTGTGAGCAAGTGGCTTCAACACTTACAACCGAAGAAGGGAGATTAAAGACTTAACAAAATATTAACCGACCAAGAAGTGACTACAGAACGACCAATCACAAGATCCAAAGTAGGCTCCAAAATTTAAGTTAAAGATAATTTTGGAGGGCGTTTGTTGCAATGACAACAATTATATATATCTATATCTATATATATATACTATATATATTATAATATAATATATATTTATATATTATATATATATATATATATATATATAATATATTAATATATATATATATATATATATTATATATAATATAATATATATAAATTATATATAGATAGATAGATAGATATATATATATATAATTTTGATCAAGGGTTTAAAGAAATAAGCATGAATGTTAGGATTGGGGTAAAATGTTTCGTTCACATGTTAGTTTCAATTCTCACTCTTATGAAGAAGTTTGGCTCGTTATGGTTTAATTATTTTAAATACTATAAGAATAGAAAGAATAAAGAATATTATAATGAATAAATAATAATGTGATTTTAAGGGGGGAATTCATTCTAATTTATGTTTAAAAATGAATCTTAATTATTATTCAATAAGATGTTTTTTTGTTGTACAATTATAAATAATGGACCTACCAATAATAGTAACAATAAAAATGTAATGGTCCAAGGCTTAGGTATTTTACATGCCAAACCACTTAAAAAAAAGTTTTCCCTCAATGATTAATTACATGCAAATTCTTTTGTATGGAGAAACCATCCTTCCATGTTGCATTTTCTATTGGTAGGTTCTTCCAATTGATAAGAAATTCCATAATTCCCCTTGGCATGTTCTTCCATGTGATAGATTCTTCCACTTACATTGTTCCTACAAAGACACTCTTGTTTATCCTCATGATAATGATTCTTTTTCAAGAAATTATCCTCAAATATTACCAAATTAATACCTACATATTCTCCATTAATGTCATCTTCTAATCCCTCTTTAAGGAAAAGTGTAAGGATGGAGAAGGCTTATCTTAAAGTGTAGAGACCTTAATAAATATTTATAGTCCTTAACATGTAAAAAGTGAAATGTTTAGTGATATTTTTATAACTATATTTAACTTTCTATGGATTGTATATAGTTTCTATAATAAAAACTTTATATTTTTAAGGTACAATAATTGTATTCTATAGAATCAAGGTGAATCATTTTTAGAAAAAATGGAAATTGTTGAATGTTTTTTGTTTAGAAAAGACATGGAAAGTTATTTCATTAGTGAAATTTATTCTCTAAAATTTTCTTTGCCCCTTTTGAATAACCACATTTGAGCTTCAAATCAAATGTTATGATACTTTTAACTTAACATATGTTATAAAGCCTTGATTTGGGGTATGATCTAGTAGTCAAATTTGCATCTATTACAATTTCACCATTTTTATTATTTCTTTAACAAATGTTTTACAATATATATTCTAATGTGCCCTCTTCACAGTCCCATTGATTCCATACAATTTGTGTTATGATTCTTAATAATTAAAATTGAATCATAGAAAAAAAATATATAAAAAATCTCAATATTTCATTTAATATCAAGACCCTTGAGTTAGGGTAAAACCACAAAATGGTCCTTTTATGGAAGGATAAACTCCCATTTACTTTATTATTTGAGGCGGTGACCTGCCAATGAGCTAAGCTCTAATACAATAACCCTCTAATACATGATTCATAAGAAAGACTCCATCCTCATTTATAGATAGCTAGAAACCCTAATCATAACCAAATGCTTACTACCTACTGGACCTTCTATAATGAAGCCATATTGCATTTATTCAAGGCTAACTATCTAATGATCCTTATTTAATAATAATAACAAATTTAGTGGAACCAATTCTTCTATCATTATATAGGCACTGTAACTCCATGATTATTAACTTTAGTGGGCACTTCTACCCACATTACACACCTAGGGAAGATCCTGCCACTCCACCCCACTTTTAGAAGTGCTACTCTCAAACTCTTAATTCTTGAAATGGTTGTGTATGTAACTATAAATTAGGGCCTCGTGTATGGGTGATTTCCATAATGTTAGAGTAGTTCGCAAAACAAACGCCCATGTAAAAATGTTCCTTGCAATGTTGAGGTAGTCACAAAAGCTTGAACATAAGCCAATGTGCCATGTAGAAGTGCCAGCTTCAAGACTAACATATTCCAAAAACCTTGGACACAAGCTTGGTTCACTTGTCTAAGGGCTTATGCCAACTCCCAGTTGAGGACATCCCAACTTGATGAATTGTTGGGTATTATGCTCCAAATGCCACCCTATGTCATATGGATCCAAATAAATGGAGCCATCCATGGTAAGAATATCCTTCGTATAGTCATAAAATGGTGGCTCTAGAAGGGACACTACTACCATAGAAGAGTTATATTGGAAACTTGTAAGTACGTGTTCTTCATGTCTTCCCGTGATGATGTTCTCTTCATATGGTGAGGTAGAGTCATCAGAGGGAATTTGGAAGTAGTTTTCTTCCCAAAAATGACATTGTACCCATATAGCATTCTTCATAATATTGTATCCAAATGAATAATTTAAGGACAATATGCATGGAAACTAAGAGTTCTTTCCAATAATTTAACAAAGGCATATTTTCTTCAATAAGGAATTATCTTAGCTCATACATTCCATCCAAGGTGTCTTTTTATTCTAGGGGACTCATTTATCATCCTAAGACACATGCAATTTGGAACAAATGTTAGAGATAGCATATAAGAAGACAACTTTGGTCAAGAAAATGAACTGTAAGATTGAATTATTCCATGTACAATGGCATAACAACAAATTTCCTAACTCCCAAGCCAATTTGGTTGCCCAATTATGAAAAAGATTGTTTTTAATTAATGGGCAACTTTTCAACCAACCAATTCCCTAATTGTGATGGTCCAAATCTTTTTCTAACTAGTAAATATTTGTATGAATGGGTATTTTGGTCAGTTTTGAAATTGCAAATCATGAATAACAATTTATTGTAGCTCCTTGGAACTATAGGGATTTTATACATATGTAACCCATCTATGTGCATTTTCCGTAGTCTTTTATATAAATAAAATCTACCAATTTATAAATAAACAAATAAACGTAATACTTCTCTAAATATCTATTATAACCCCAAATTTGAAATGCCACAAACATTTTATTTCTATTGGCACTGATTTGGAAATAATCTAAAATCTATATCAAAAGGTATTCACTCTACAATACTCATTATTTCCAATGAAAAACTCTAAAAATAGTTTTCAAATCAACGATATGCTCACTTCCTAGACTCTAATTTGATTTTTTTTAATTGGATATTTCTTCAAAGGAATTTAGATTTGCGTTTTATTTCTTCATATTCTTTACCAAAATACAAAAGAATGGATTAGATTGTTATGGCCTTGTATTTCTTAAATAAGACAAAATCTTCTCATTGTGCCTAAGAAAGAGTTTTGATACCAATTGTTATGATACTTAACTCTTCGAATTGAATCACAAGCAATATATCAAAGAATGGCAATACTTCAGCTAATATCAAGACCCTTGAGGTAGGGCAACACAATGCAATGATCCTTTTATGGAAGGGCCAACTCCTATTCACTTGACTCTTTAAGGGGGGGGAATCTCCTAGTGAGCTAAGCTCCAATACACCAATATTTAACTACATGATTCATAAGGAGCACTTCATTCTTATCCATAGCTAGTTAGAAAATCCGAACCATAACCAAATGCTAACAACTTAGTGCACCTTTAATGAGGTTGTACACATTTATGCAAGGTTAAGTACATAGCAATCCTTATTTAATACTAACAAACATAGCAGACCCAACACAACTAATATTAAATTGCCACAATACCTACACTATTATTAGTTTTAGTCAACCTTTTGTTTACCATTACACCCCTAGGGAGGGTCCCACCAATTTGGACCTTCCAAGATAAAGTTATTGACATAATTATTTGAACTAATTGCTTTTTCCCTATTGCAAGAGACCAATTACAAGTTATCAATCTACAATTATAGTATTTAAATATGTGAAATTTAGCTAGTAGTACCCTCTTTGTCCTTTTTCTTTAGTTGGATTTGATTATTTTCTTTTATGCTTAATAGTTAATTAAAGCATTAGAATCTCTAACTTAATTCCTCTTTATGTGGTAGATAATACTTGTATTACAAGTGATAATAAAAATTTTATAATTACTTGACTTAGAACAACAATTGCCCATGGGGCGTAGAATAGATGGTGATGAGGTGTACTATTAAGTCACTCCATGATGTGAAGGTCACTGGTTCAAAACTTTGTGGGAAAAAGTCTAGCCATGTTAAGGGCTTGTGTGGCCCAAGTTGGGTGCAATCCCTGACTGATTTTGACAGCTTAGATGACCCTGGGTCATAGTTTCTCAAGCCACAGGTCAATCTAGAAGTAATCTATGGAGATCTCATACAACTTGATAAACAAAAAAAAATACTTAGAACAACAATTTATCTTTCAATAACAAAAGCATAAGAATTTCAATATTATAATCTTTTATAATAATGAATTATAATCTCATTAGTTAAAATAGTAGTATTTGTAAATTCCATATGATGAATATACATGTTTATGTTGCAACTCCACTTAATAAAACTATCTTTATTAATGCACTTTAAGAAACTACCAATAAATACTTGTATATTCCATATAAACAATATATATGTTTATGTTATTACATCAAAATTTGAAACCATTATATCAATTTTCATCATGTCAATCACTGAAATTAAACTTAGATAGAAAGAATAATAATAATTTCTCCCTAACCACTCAAAAATAAACCTAATTAAAACTGTATATATAAATTTAATATATTAAATATTAAATAATTACTTTAATAAAAATAATAAAATATTCTTTTAAATTTTTTCATATATTGATTTATTAAATCTATTTAATAAAATAATTTATTTTTTCGAGATTCAAAATAATATTAAATATATAAATGCAAATTTAACCTTCCCACCAACCTATTTAAAATTACAATTTACCATTATTAGGTTTGTAATTCTTCCCTTATTTTTTTGAAAGCTGGTATAACTCATAAAAAATCTAGGTCAATTTAATATGAGAAAACAATGACCATGTACGCAAATATTGTTGTGATGAGATGTATGCAAATCAAAGTAGTAAAATGTCACTCTCTCGAACTAATCCCATTGATTTTCCGACTATTATTTGGACCTTTAAAGTTCCCATCATTTGGATTATTTTCAAGGCACTCATAAAACCTTTCTCCAAATATGATGGCTACATTTAATAATGAGCATATGATGGCTACATTTAATAATGAGCATAGGAATGTGCAAAAGCATGCTTGTCATAAAGATATATTACATTCATAGCAAGATTTTGGTCCCTTTGGCTCTTTAGAGTTAGTCCCTTTAGCTTGGCTTTCCTTTAAAGTTTCATTAACTGGATTTTTTAAGGGATTTAATTGGCAATGTTTTTTTATTGGGTCATTTGCAAAAGATTAAGAAAACATCATTTTTCAAGTGATTAAGTGAATATTTCATTCAAAATAATGAATCTATTTAATATGCTTAAAAATTATTTTAATCATAAAAATATCTTTATGCAAAATATTATATCCCATGTTTGTTTAACTTATATTGTACTTATAATTTAGAAATATATTTGTTCATATATATTTTAATTTAATAATATTTAAAAATATATTGTTTCATATATTTTTTAATTTAATAATATTTAAAAATATATTTGTTTCATATACATGTTTTAGTTCAATTTTAATTATAAAATGAAATTGTTTTTTAAGTTAGATGGTAATATTTATATGATGAGAAAATCGAGTTTATATTGATAATGAAGTTGTTTTAGAAAATTTTGTGTCGACATACAAATTAATACGTTATCTCACACTTATTCCCAGTGGTTTACATTTGGTTAAAAGGACATGGAAAAGAGCATATAACGAGGTGACCTTTCAAAAATTTTATGTCCTAGACAATGGGGAGTTGACAATAGGGAAAATCATAAATATCTATAGTCCAATAAACCATAAAATTCGTCATAACCATATAGCAGAGAGAAAACAAAACAAACACCAAAATAAACCTATAGCAAAAAGCTATTAAAAAATATTATTAAAAAAAAAAAAAAAAAACATACACTCAAATAAACCAAGAGCAAGAAGTTATTAAAAAATATTATTTAAATATAAAATAATAAGAAGAAGAAGAAGGGTGTGATGGAAAGAAAAAATGGCATTCGCTCTCGTTAGGATTTCGTGCTCCTTCCCCCTGCAGTTCGGCCCCTTCGCCAAGGCTCCATCCATTGCAGGAGACTATGGCGGCTGAGGGTTTTTGGGCACTAAGATATCCAAAAAGAAAAATTGTTTTAGCGGCCATAGAACAACTTCTCTGGCAGAGACCCTTTTCGAAATATGACATATTGTTCCGAGTTTTTCTCATGAAACAAGGGAGCGCGTGAGTATGGAAGCATCTTGCATGGTGGACAGACAAAAGACCGCGAAGGGCATACTTTCTATTGCTCAAAGATCCGAGCCCATTGTTGCGGAAGTTTTTTACCTGTTGTTGTGGGCGAAGAGAAATGGTGAAGCCATTGTTGCATGGGTAGTCCTCTCTCCACGTTTTTTCCTTTGTTGTTGTATTTTATTTAGGTTCCCCCAGGTGAGTCTCCTCTTAGCAGTGGGGAAATACGAATGCTTTTTCCTTCTGCATCATCATTGTGATGGGGATTATTTTCATCTAGATGTTGTTTCGAGTACCTTAATGTGGAGGGAAGATCAAGCTGCTGTCCTCTGGATTTTTTTTAAAGGAAAGACCGATAAACATGGAAGGGGCGAGAGCTTTGGGTCATGGTACAAGTGTTTCGATGCGCCCCTGTACACCTCCGAACAGATGCGGGAGCATGTTTTCAAGACTGAGAAGAATACAAAGTCTTGGGTCATCCCCTTCAAAAATGACATACGTCCAGTGGACAGGATTCCCCTGTTACGCACAGGACCTGTGGATATTTTAAATGAGCAAAGGAAAAATAACCTCGGCGAACCTACTTCCCTTTTTGCTTTTGTGACCCAAATAGCATAAGTTTCAGGGGGTAAAAAAATAAAGCTAGCCCTCAAGGACCTTGAATAGGAACGGACACAAATTTTCATCAGAACCCTGTCAGGGAATACTATCTGCAAGCAAATCTGGACAGGAATGCTGATAAAAATATAAAGGATGAAATACAAGAAGATTTAGGCATCCCAGCAAACCTGCTAAGCTTGATACATGCAGGTAAAATTCTATAGGATAACTTTACAATACAGCTATATGGCATTGTGCGAGACTCAACCATCATATTAAGCACAAGGTTGAGAGGAGGAAGCTTTGGTTCCTACTCAAACGACACTGGTTGTTTCAAGGATGTTGTCGAAGGGAAGGGGGAAGCCACCAACAAGCCAACACCAACACAATATCTACCTGGACCCTATATTGTGGAGCAAAGATTGTAGACTCCAGTACTACAAATCGATTTGCCTGAGGTAAAAAAATTTCATTCTGATTTTTCTTCCTTGGTTGTCATATGCAGATTCAACGGTTTTTGGCCTAAAACAGATGCATTAAGACAATGGATCTTCTCCACATGGACTACAAATTGTGACATCCTTTTGTGCTCCAAGGGGTTCTTTATTGTCAAATTCCACACAGTCAAGGAAAAAGAATATGTCCTCCATGAGGGGCCATGGTTCTGGGGCAATGTTGGACTCTTCATGACCCCCTGGTTCTTGGGTTTTGACCCCTCCACTATGGTGGTTTCCAAAATGTCGGTTTGGGTCAAGCTTCACAACCTCCCATTACACTTCTAGTTTCCCAAAGTTTTTGAAGCAATGGGGAATGCTATAGGTAAATACATCAAGCAAGACGTGGAAAGAATTGCAAGGTGCATTCATACATTTGCCAAAATCTGTGTGGAGGTTGATCTTAGTCAAGGGCTACCTAGCAGTATAATTCTGATCCATAACAACGCTCAGTGGAAATAACCACTAGATTATGAAAACACGGCCTACAAATGTCAAGGCTGTCAACAAATAGGACACCTCCGTAATAACTGTCCACAAATCAAAAGAGAAAATGAAAGGAACAAGAAATAAGTACATAAACCAAGAGGTTGGCAAAGCACAGTGAATCGAGAAGAAGAAACAGAGGATGATGAGGCAATTAACCCTCCACCTAAACAAGATGATGATCCTATTGGGGAAGATGCCATGGCAGCCATCCCCATGGCTAACAATCAGAATCACAAGTCCCCAGATTCCAGGAAAATTGCAACACAGGAATTGATGGACTCTCTGCCGAAGAAGATACCAGATTTAGAGGACACTAGTGGAGCTAAAAGACAGCATTCTCCAGATCACTCTGATATGGACAAGGACAATCCTTGCATAATGGGGGACTCTTCTCTCGTACTTTTTTCATCCTCACAGGCTCTGGGGGAGTGGCGAAAGGCTGAGAAGAAAAAGGGGAGGGAAACATAATTTCCTCCCCAATTGTACTATATTTCTTGGTTTTTTTCTGTTTTTGACTGCAGACTTTTGTGCTGCTTATCGCATATGCACTTTTGCATCTACAAAATGTAATTTTGTTATTATTAATAAAATTACGATTTTTCCCAGGGGAAAAAAAATAAGAAGGGTGTGAAAATATAAAAAGGAAACCATTTCCCAAAAGGTATATCCCAAAAAGTATATTTCTATAAATGGAAAGTCGTTGTATTTTCATTATCGATGTATAAATAATTTAAAAAAAGAAATGGTTTGTTTATTTATTTATAGTGTTTAGGGTTGTTGTTTAGTATAGAAGTTATGTATTTTTGTGAGGAATTAGATAATGTA
>APFE031722644.1:272386-321182 GCA_000404065.3 Pinus taeda
TTAAGATAAATTAATCAAATTTATTTTTAAATTACAATTAAGTTCTTAAAATTAATTATGAGTTAAACCCATATAATTTTGAAAGAGAATTGGTAACAAAACTATGGGTTCGGCTTAGGTGCAATTCCACTACAACCCTCGGCATCATAAAAGGATACAAGTACATAAAGTGGAAAATGTGTAAACGGTTACCTCCCACGAGATACACCGAGTGATCAATTTCTTTATTTTTAAGGAATAAATTTTAATTATATTAAAAAAAAACGATATTATTGAAAGCATGCGAAGCTATTTTTACAATATTGAAAATTAAAATATTATGTTGTCCAAAATGCTTGTGCCAAAAGCTGGATTTGTCATCTAAGATATGAGAATTAAGCTATTTCAAAAGGAGGATATCTGGTTGAAATTCAAGTTGAATGTGGTGTAATACTTAACAAATTGGTATGTGTTTTGAATTTATTATTAAATTTGGCTAAACTTTGATATAAAATTATTTTTCCATATATAAAATAAATCAAATAAATATAAATTTAATTGAAAGCACTTATTAGATGAGTGCATTAGAGTTAAAATTATAGTTAAAGGAGATGATTGATAAATGTTATATATGGTTAAGTGTGTCATCGTGGGGAGCTTCAGTATTATTTGTGAAGAAGAAGGATGGGATGTTTCAATTTTCTATTGATTACAGGGAATTAAATAAAGTAACCATTAAGAAATTGTATATGTTGTCACACATTAATGATTTATTCTCATTAATGATTTATTCGATCAATTGAGAGGAGCGACAATCTTCTCCATGATCAATTTGAGATCTAGATATCATCAAGTGCGTATTGAAGAAAAACATGTTCATAAAACTACTTTCCAGACAATATGTGGGCACTATGAGTTTGAAATGGTACCCTTTGGGCTTACTAATGCCCTTGCTACTTGCATGTCTAATGAACAGTGTGTTGCATCCTTATTTGGGCAAATATGTCATTGTTTTTGTTGATGACACAATAGTGTATTCAAGACTGACAAGGAACGTGAAAAACACCTAGCTGTAGTATTACAATTGCTGAGAGAACACAAGCTTTATTCAAAGCTTAGCAAATGTCAATTCTTCCAATCACAAATACATTACTTGGGGCACATTATCTCCAAGGAGGGGATATCAGTTGATTGAGAAAAGATCAAGCCTATCATGGAGTAGTCAACACCAAAGAATATGAATAAGGTCATATCATTCATGGGATTGTGAAGCTACCACATGAGATTCATGAAGAACTTCTCCAAAATAGGCCACTGTTGGACATTGGATAAACCAATGTTTCTCGTTTGGTGTAATGGAAATCATGATTACAATAAGTGGTATTAAAGTCAAAGGTTTTGAGTTCAAATTATACCTGACTCGCGTTAGGGGGATATTGTTGGACATTGGATAAACCAGCTCTCCCAGTGTGTTTCGTAGCATATGCTTAACGGCTTCCTTTCCTTTGCAATGCGTTCGTTTACTAACTCCTACGGGTTTTGGTGTAACAACAATTGTGATTCCAATAGCCACTCCATTACATCCTTGCAAAGGAAAGGAAAGAAGTTCAAGTAGACAACTAAATGTGCAACAACGTTCAAGCAGTTGAAGTAGTTTCTCACTAATGCACCCATGTTGAGGATTACATATTCAGATAAAGATTTTGTGGTATGTACAGATACCTACAAGGAAGGACTTCGTGGAGTCTTGATGTAGGAAGGTCAAGTGGTTTGCTATGAGTCACGGAAATTAAATGAGCATAAGCTAAATTAGATGACTCATGATCTAGAGTTAGCATTCATGCATTAAAGTTGTTGAGACATTATCTCGTCGGCAGAAGATTCACACTCATGACAAATCATTGTGGACTCAAATATTTATTTGATCAACCTAAGTTGAACACAAGAAAATCTAGGTGGGTGGCTACATTTAGAAAGTTTGACTTTGAAATTAGGTATGTCAAAGGAAAGGGAAACAAGGCTATTTATGCACTCAATAGAAGGATTCAATTGAATCACTTGCCATCTATAAACTCTTACGAAAATGACCTGCTGGAGAGGGTAAAGAATGTAGGACAAAATGATGAAAAATATCAACAACTGAAGGGAAAGTTGCAGCAAGAAGGTGAGGATGAGGAATATAAGTGATGGCCTTGTTAGATTCAAGAAAAAAATCTATGTACCAAATAATGATGATTTGAAGGGCTTATAATGAGAGAGTTTCATGAGAAACCATATTCTGGTCATCTGGGATATCGAAAGAATCTCACGACCATAAAAAAGTTTTATTGTTGGCCTAATTTGAAGAGGGAAGTTGCTGATTTTATTGCTAAATGTATAACATGTTAGTAAGTGAGAGTTGAATGCAAACAAACAACATTTTTATTACAACCCATTCCCATTTTGGAAAGGAAGTGGGAATTAATATCTATGGATTTCATCACACAATTACCGAGAAACTCTAGGCAACATGATTTCATTATGGTAATGATTAGCAAGTTGAGCAATGTGGCTCATTTTGTGCCTATCAAATCCACCAACTAAACAAGGAAGGTAGCTCATATTTTCATACAGGAAATTGTGAGGCTACATGGACTTCCTAAGAAGATTATCTCAAATAGAGATACCAAGTTCACTTCAAAGTGTTGGAATGAGCTATTCGCAAGGTTGGGGACTGAATTTCCATTCAGTATAGGTTATCATCCACAAACAAATGGACAAATAAAGAGGAAAAATAGAATCCTTGAGGACATGTTGAGGATGTATGTGATCCACCAGCCTATGAAGTGGGAAGAGTATCCTCCTCTTGTATAGTTTCCATACAATAAAAGGCACCAGGAATCTGTAAAAATGAGCCCATTCGAGGTAGTTTATGGAAGGAGTTGCAATACTCCTATCAACTGGAATTATCTAGTGAACATGGTCCTTATTAGCCTCGATATGTTAAAATAGATGGAGCAACAAATGCAAATTATAAGATATAATTTGAAGGTGGCATGGGACAGGCAAAAAAATTATGTGGATCATCATAAGGTACACAAAGAGTTTCGAGTTGGGGAACATGTCTATTTTCAGATTAAACCCAAGAAAATTTCCTTAAATATTGGGTCATGTGCCAAGCTAGCACCTCGATTTTGTGGACCTTTTGAGATCCCTGAAAGAATAGGACCCATGACCTATAGGTTGGCCTTAATTCCATTAGTAAAAGTCCATAATGTATTCCATGTTTATTTTCTTAAATGATATGTACAAGATTCTAATCATGTAATTGATTGGTATGTGCTATAGGTGGAACTAGAGGGAGAGTTCCATCTAGAGCACTTATGCATCCTAAATCAAAGGAGTGACGTCATGCTCCAAAATCAAGCCATATAGAAAGTCAAAGTGTAGTGGAAGTACTTTGGGCCCGAGGAAGCCACTTGGGAAATGGCTGACTCAATGAGGGCAACATACCCCTTTTTGTTTGTTGTTTGAAGCAAATGTATATATGTAATTGTAAATATTGTATAGAACTATGTATATGAAGTTCCATAAACAGTATGAATTTGTTTCAAGCATGTCTTTTGTATTGCATATGGACACAGAACACCGAGGATGGTGTTCTCTCGGGGGGGGGCTTCATAGTAACCCAATTTCTTAACCTCATGTTTGTAATGTAAATACATTTATAAAAAGAAATATGGGTTGAATTATGGGACACAAACTCCAAAGGCTTAGGAGGGTAATTGCTAGGGATGCTCAGGTTTACTTGCTACATAAATTTTTTTAATTATGTGACAACCATTAAAGGTTGGTTGTTGTGCTTTAACGACCCAGTGTTCCTCTAATTTATGGGACTAAATTATAAGTATGGGAACCATACTTTCCTTGAGAGATTGAGAAAACAAACAGGATGGGAATTTATTGCATATGGGATACATAGGCAATAGGGGAGAGGAACGAGGAGCTTAAAACGCAGCAGAGAAAAAACATAAAAAGATACTCAAAAAGGGGGATCATGGAGTTCACCAGGGGAGAAGCACAAAAAGAGAACAACATCAAAAATGGGGGATACAACTTTCGATTTGCAAATAGTTAGGGAAGAAATCGCTCCTAGATGGGGAAGAAACTTCCTCTCATGTCCCCAATAGCAAGAGGGCTGAGATGATGATTCTTGGCAAATCCAAAAGGACTGGGGTGCAGGAATTATTCCTAGAAAATTTCCTAGAGGATTTTTGGATGGCTTCCTTGTTGTATGTTTGATTTTTGCTAGTTTTGGAATCCCCAAGCTGGGTGGAACCAAGGTGTTGAGTTTTGAAGGGTGGAGATAGTCTTGATTCTATGTGCTTTTGCTACTTGTAACTCAATTGGAGGGTGCAGGTGGACAAAAGACCATGTTTCAACCTCTGAGCAATAGATCCCCTAGTCTTTGAAATTTGGCTCGAAGGTGATAGTTGTAAGTGAGGACTGGTTGCAACTATCTATGTTTGGGTGGAGAGTCATAGTCCCAAAATTAGTTGCCCAGAAGAAAAAAATCATAAGATAAGTGTTTCTCATGTATTGTCCATGTTAATGAATGAGCCTTATATTTATAGTTTGGAATGATTTCATTAATACATGAGATGTGATTTTGTGATTTATATTTACAGAATTTACTAGTATGTCATGTTATTGTTTTAAGGTCACTGGTATAGCGTGTAAGAGTACTAGCTATGTTACAACACCATTAACATGAGCATTCTTCCTCTTTCTTGTAATGTGTTGATTATGTTTATTTCAAGCTCGTATTGCCTTGTTTTGTTGCGAGGTGGTAATATCGAGGACTTCCTCTTTTATCCTCATTGACTTGTTGTTTATATAAGAGCCTTCTTCAAGCCTTCAGTGATGCATACCATAGTGTTAGGTCTGTATGCCCATCTTATTAAGGGCTTAGTCTAATAAATTCACATCAGGTGTTGTGTGAGGCATGACCCCACGAGCTTGAATGAATTGGATTTAAAGTTTTGTATCCCATCAAAGACGCATCCTTTCTATGCAATTGTTAGGGCTGAAGTCTCAAGGTTGAGTGTGTTTTCATTGGGTGGAGATGGCACCGGAAAATCCCTACTTAAATGATTGGTTTTATCCATGGTGAACAATTCGATTGGCACTCCAAAGTGAGTATTCATATATTGGGCAATTTTGTGGTCAAGTTTCTTAGAATTCCTATTCAATTGGATGAGATTATTTTAGGCTTTTGTTACCATTGGTTAAGTGACAACGTTTATGGTCCATGCTTGTAATTTAATTGAATGGGAGAATTCTATGTTTCTTTGAGTATTATTGGTTCCTTTGCAATATTTTTGGCATCATATGCTTTTCAGTCATCATTGTAAGCTTGTTGTGTTGGTTGGATCTTCAAGAGGGGCCTTGGGAGCTTTGGACAAAGATTGACCCATTCCCATAAGCATTTGAAGAATCAACGAGATAATAAATCTTAAAGGGTTGAATGGGAAAGTCCCTGTTTTGTATTCTGTGTTTCTGCCATTAAAAAACTTTAGCGATGATCTGGTTGTAAGATTGGAAGAGGCAACAATAGTGTGTGCTTCATGTAGCCTTAATAAGCAATGTTTGAGTTCTAGTGTGGGTATACGCATTTGTAGAACCACTGTGGCCAAGCCACAGTTGAGACCCTTCGCAAATGACGCAAGTGGAATGGCCTTACCCTTAGCCTCTTAAACCTTATCTATGGTCGCAACGGAATTTACCAAGCCAAGTAGAGGTTGGCTTCAATTCCAAATCGATGGCCATAAGATAGTAGCATAAATCAATGCAAGGTCAACATGATAAGGAAACAAGATTAAGCAATGTAGGCGATCAAAAAATGAGAAAGGGTCCAAGATGATGTAATCATGGAGGGGTTGCATCTCGGAAGCCTGCAAAAAGTCACTCAAAGGGAAGAGTTAGGCTGACAAGGACCAAGATGATTTTGAAAATTCATTAGCTTGACGCTAGTGAGGACCAATTGGGAGAATTGATAATACCGAGCGGGGTCAGGGCATGTAAGCCCAAAAACTATTCCCTGGAAGTATAGAGAGGAGTGCCAACTAAAAATGAACAAGGCGACGCGAGCCTAGGCTGCAATGGTAGACATGCACACTCTGTAGCTTAACCATTGGTGTTGATGCGCGGACCCACAGATGACTCTGTTTGGAGTGTTAATTTTGGGGGAAATTAATAGTCATTGAGGGGTCAGTAACATAATAGGTATATGTATGTATGTGTGCATATAGTTCATGATTGAATTGTAATGCAAAGTGTAAGGTCATGGAACGCAACTCTAGGAATGGGTTGACAACCATTAACCATTTTCCATGCGGCGATGCGAATGTAGCCAAGGGTATATCCACGTGGTTCAGATGATGATGTGGTGTTATCTAATTCACCATAATTGAAATGGTCAAACCTCTAGATCTGAAGTTCAAATTGATTTAAAGTTTTATATCACCAGAATCTTCTTGAGAAGACCAACACAATGGTGTTGTCAAAATCAAGCTCTATGTGAAGTGAAGAGATCGAAATTTTTAGACCCCATTTCCATAACGACACCTTGGATATTGGCTCAGTATAGTAACCACCCCCTCTGAATCGATATTATGGTGATGATTAGGAGGGGTTTGGTATAGAGTGGTATCATAGCATCCAAGATCAACACTTGGACTAGATGGGCTCTATCATGGGAAAGTAATAGTAAAATTCCTACAAGAAGGTCGTATAGTGAATTTTAGAAATTAATTAAACAAATGTTTAGGTGTTAAAAGTCAATTTATTAATATTTGACTGATGTAGATACTCTATGATCTGCCTAAGTAGTGTACACCAACAATTGACATGTTTCATTGTGATTGATGAGCTAATGGTTGTGTTGAAAAAATGTATATTTTGTGGACTCTACAGGCCTATGTATCAATAATTTGTTGATTGGCTAACATTGGTATACTAATATGGATTTTTTATTTCAACCAAGGGTTGCAATAATAGTTATGGGAAAGTAGGATCATGTACATGGTTTCTTGTTGTTTATTAGATTATTTCTATGTGCGAATGACAACACATAAGTTAATATAGCATCAAATGAAGATCACCCAAAATAGCAAAGGATGGTACACCATAAATCCCAATGACCAAGAAATGATCAACAAGATGGTAGAATATAGTTCTGACTACACATCTCATAGGCATGAAGAAGTAAGGAAAAATTAAGAAGAAACATTAGTTGGCCAAGGGGGAGGGACAAGCTCTCCTAATTGGACAGATATATTGAGGAGCCTGAGGGTTGAGGTCGAAATTTTAAGGCAGATAATGAAATATTTGTAAGAGCTCAGGAGAAGCAATTTGAAATAAATGCATTTATCTTGAAAAGCCTCTTGGACTTATAGAAATAGAAGCAACATGATCTAGGAACTAGTCACAGAGCCAAGGGAAGTCTTTGGAGATCAGAAGAGAAAAAAAATGGAATAGATGGTAGTAGGTCTAGGAAGAGGCATAGAAAGGAGAGTGAAGACACAGTGAAGGGAAGTGTACAACTAAGTAACCTAGGAGGAAGAACTAGCACTTATGTGCACCATTCTGGTAGATATTCCAGCTCTACTACCAGGAGGCATCATCGTCATCATCATTAGAGAAGGATAGAAAGGGCTATGTTCTTGAGGAATTTAAGAAAGCCACACCGCCCACATTTGATTGAGACACGAGGAAGGTTGAAGATGTGGAAGCTTGGTTGTTAGGTATGAAGAAGATTTTTAGAATCCATGATTACTCTCAAAACATGAAGGACAAGATTGCTACTTATAGCTTGAAAGAAAAAGAAGACATATGGTGGGAGGATCTGAAGAATGTCAGAGCTATTGTTGAAGAGAAGTTAACCTAGTGTAAGTTTGAAAATATCTTAAAAAATCAGTATGTATCATACCAATACTATGAAAATAGAGTAAAGGAATTCTATGATCTCAAGATGGGACAAATGACAGATGATGATTATTTTATCAAGTTTCTAGAATTTTTAAGATATGTGCTATATCTTAGACATGAGAAGGTCAAGATTCAAAGGTTCATCAATGGGTTTCCTATGATATTCAAATATTGAATTGAATTGTTGGAACCTCATACGTTGAATGATGCCATTAAGAAATTGGAACATTGGTATGAACAAGAAAAGCATAGGCTAGAGATCAAAGGTGACTCGAGAGCAAAGAGAAACATTGGAAATAAAAATAAATGGCTGAAGAAAAACATGGAGAGAAAGGAAGGCATGCATCCAACCAAAGTCAATCAATTTCAGTCGAAAATCAATCTAGTTTCCAAAGGCAACGTGCATCAACCAACGACAAAGAAACAAACAGCTGAGACAAAACATCAATTGAAATGTTGGACGTGTGGTGAAAACCATCATAAAAGAGACTAACCACATCAAAGGAATTTAGTTCCTAAGATGTATAGTGTCTAGGAAGCTCGTACAGTGGAGGGAATAGCTCAGAGCTTTCCAAAATTTATGCAATCATGGACAATTTCTAGGAAGACCACCCAACATCCATCATTGAGATGGAAGGTAAGTTTTGTGATCAATTTATTTCCATTTTAACTGACCTTGTTTCTAATTACAACTATGTCAACCCACAACTTGTAGAAATATGCAAATTGACTAAGGAATTTCACATGTAACCATGGCCAGTTCAATTGGAAATGAGAAGAAAGAGAAAAATTAGTAACTAGGTGAAATTGTGCATATTTGGAATAAATGGAATGCTCACAACAACACATTTAAACTTCCTTCCATCGGGTGAGCATAACATATTTTTGGGCATGGATTGGTTGTACATGCACAGGAGAAAATTTTATAGTTTTAAAAAAATAATTGAATGCATGGACGATGCCGAGAAAAGGAAAATATTACATGGTAAGAAAAAACCAATTCCATTTAGACTAATCACAGCAATGCATGAAAAACACAGTTGCTGGAAAGGTTGTAAATTATTTTTTGTGCAACTATGCAATGATAAGGAAGCTAGTGTCAACGTTGGGCAAGGAGAAATCGAAAAACCAAAAAAAATATCCAGTGTTGCAATAATGAGGATGTGTTTCCCTCAAACATGCATGGGTTACCTCCTCATTGGGAATTTGATTTCTCTATTGAATTGGTGCCTAGAGAAACACCAATGTCCAAAGCACCATACCAAATGAGTACGGCAGGGCTAGTCGACTTAAAATTGCAACTGATAGAGATGATTGGTAAAGGTTACATATGACCAAATGTGTTATTGTGGGGAGCTCAGGTATTATTTAGGATAAAGAAGGATGGGACGCTTTGACTCTTTATTGATTAAAGGAAATTAAATGAAGTAACCATTATGAATCAATATCCATTGGCACAGATCAATGATTTATTCGATCAATTAAGAGGAGTAACAATTTTCTCCAAGATCGATTTGAGGTCTGGATATCATCAAGTATGTATCAAAGAAGAATATATTCACAAAACTACTTTCTGGAAAAGATACAGGCACTATGAGTTTGTCGTGGTACCCTTTGGTCTTACTAATGCCCCTGTTACTTTCATGTGTCCAATCAACATTGTGTTATGTCCTTATTTGAACAAATTTGTCATTTTTTTTGTTGATGACATATTATTATATTCAAGAACTGATAAGGAGCATGAAAAGCACCTGGTTTGAGTGTTACAATTGCTGAGAGAACACAAGATTTATGAAAATCTTAGAAAATGTGAATTCTTACAATCACAGATACATTACTTGGGGCACATTATCTCCGAGGAGGGTATATCAGTTGATCTGGAAAATATCAAGGCTATCATGGACTGTCCAACATCAAAGAATCTCAAGGAGGTTAGATCATTCATGGGATTGGCAGGTTACTACAAGAGATTCATTACGAACTTCTCCAAGATTGGCCACCCCATTAAATCCTTGAAAAGGAAAGGAAAGAAGTTTGAGTGGACAACTACATGTGCAACAAGATTCGAGCAGTTGAAGTAGTTGCTCACTAATGCACCCATGTTGAGGATTGAAAATCCAGATAAAGATTTTGTAGTATGGACATATGCCTACAAGGAAATAATCGATGGAGTATTGATCCATGAAGGTCAAGTGGTTTTCTATGAGTCGAATAAATTAAATGAGCATGAGGAAACTCATGATTTATTAAGCTATTGTTGAATCAAGGTGTTTGCATGTCTTAAAGGGTTGAATGGGCAAGTCCATGTTTAGCATTATGTGTTTATGTCGTTAAAAAAAATTCAGGGTGATTTGTTCATAAGCTCAGAAGGGGTAGCACTATTGTGTGCTTCACATAGCCTTAATAAGTGATGTTTGAGTTCTGGCATGGGTATAAGAGTTTTCAGAACCACCATGGTCAAGCCATGGTCGAATCCCTTTGAAAATGAGCCAAGAAGAAAGGCCTTACCCTTAGCATCTTTAACCTTATCTATGGTCATGGCTGAATTTACCAAGGCAAGTGAATTTTGCCTCCAAGGCCAAATCGATGATCATAAGGCCGCAACATAATGCCAGCGTGATGAGCTACCAATATTAAGTGGTGGAGGTGATCAATAATTGGGAAAGGGTCTGGGATGACGTAGGATTGGAGGGGTCACATCCTGAAATCCCGCAGAAATTTTCTCAAAGGGAAGAGTTAGGCTAACATGGTAAAGTCGTTAGCTTGATGCTAGTGAAGACCAATTACGTACATTGATAATACTGGGGGTAGGGCCCACCAGGGCACATAATCCTAGAGGTTATTCCCCTGAAGTATAGAGAGGAGTACCCACTTAAAACTAGTGGGGTGACGTGAGCCCGAGCTATGGAAGTAGAGACACACACTTGATAGCTTAACTATTGGTTTAGATGTGTGAACCCACATATGGATCATCTCAAAGGGTCAATCCAAAAGAAAAAAATCAAGCACACAATTGCAATGGTCGAGTGCAGAGCCCGAGAGACAGGAAGTTTGGTAGAAAAATGACGTTGTCAAGGGGTCAAAATCATATATTTATATCTATGCATTTTCACATATAGGTAATGATTGCATTTTAATGCAAAGTGTGGGGTAGTGGAACCCAAACCGATGAATGGGTCAACAACCATTAACCATTTTCCATGTGGTGCTAGGAGGCTAGCGAGAGGGTATAGCCATGTTGTTGAGAAGATGATGTGGTGCTATCTATTTCACTAGAATTGCAATGGTCACACCTCTTAATTCGATGGTTGGATTGAGGGAAAGTTTTATATCACCAGAATCATCTTAAAGAGATGAACAAAATGGTGTTGTCAAAATCAAGGTTTATGTGAATTTAAGAGAATGAAATTTTAGATCCCATTTCAATGAAAGCACCTTGGATCTTGGGTCAATATATTAACTACCCCCTCTTAATTAATATTACAATGATGATTAGGAGCGGATTTTTACAGAGTGGTATCAAAGCATCTAGGTTCAACACTTGGACTAGGACTGGATGGTGTTTGGTGGAAAATCTTATCCTACTAATAAGACATATCTCCCTAGACTCAAAATCTAAGTCTAGAAACAAACAAATAAACATATGCAAACATTCCCTAATTTACCATTAAATTATAGATGAAAATGGGATGCATAGCTCATACCATTTTTTAAATGCTTGATGATGATCCTCGTTGTTGTCCTTTGTGGATTTCAACTGTCCTCTCTCGATGCTCCAAGAAGAGTCCTACAAAGACAGAAACAAACAATAGATCAAAGCATATAACACATCAACAATTCATCCATAAACTATGTAAGTGATCAAGGGATCTTATAATAAACATCAAGACACATGTATATGGGAAGGAAGCATATATTTGTATTAAGAATGAATAAAAGGAGAATTAAAACCAAGCCTTGATGTTGGAAGCCTCCTTCCAATGATCCTTAATCCAAACACTTGCAATAAAAAAGAGCTCCAATGAATACTTGGACAACATGTAAGTATAATTCAGAAGTCTAAAATGGAAACCCAGTTCTCTTTGAGTATATTTTACTTATAGGAAAGAATGGAGGTTGAGAGATCCATGAAGGGAGAAGAGAGATCCACAATGAAGGGAATGGATCCACTATGGTAGGAAGGAGGTCTAGGATAAAGGGAATTCGAGCCCAATCTAATCCACTCCAGATTAGATACCAACCTTGTGGCTTCTAGAATAGGAAGCTGCTTTTACTTTGTTTTTATCTTTGTAAAAATACCATCATTCCTTTAACACAGGAAAACTGCGATGACATCGTTCTGTGTTTACTTAGGAACATGCATCATCACAGGTTGTGAATTGAAGATCTGCGATGACCTCCAAAATTATGGTTTTTAAGGTATTTAATCCAGGATTCCTATACATCATGGAGAGGTATTTCTTCCATATTTCGAGGGGATTTATGATATTAGTTCATCAGATAGTGAAAGATCTAGATTTGGCTCATTTGCATAAATGTGACAAATGGATGTGTAATTCATTTCCCCCTAAAGTATAAAGTCAGAAAGGGTACGACGGTTGAAGTGCGTTATCATGCAAAAGAACGAATCAAGGAATCATTGGTTGAATCCATACAAATCAAAAATAAAGAAATTACAGTACAATATCATCATATGATCATCATTGAGGTAGGAATTTCCATACTCATAGTACAAGTATCTCAAAATTAAAGTATAGAAATATGCAAATATCCATATAGTAATGGGATTATGGCCACCAAATATACATTGTGCATCCACGTTACAATCATGAATACTCAAAACTCCACGCAACCTCGATGTATCAAACAAAATATGTGGTCTTCATCTCTATCAATTCATAGCAAAAATCTAACCACGTGAATAAATTTCTTGAAATCAAACATGGTAGAAACCATCTGATTATTGACCAATGATGAGGATTGTTAACAAATGCAGGAGAAACCACCAATATGAAAATGATTCTCAAGGTAATCTAATACAATCTATGAGGTGTGAATAAATTATTTGAATTTGAACACCCACAGAATCATCCGATTGAAGACCAGTGATGAGAACATATCGTTGAAAGTGAGGAAACCTGCCATTGAGGCATGCAAGATCCAAGGTACTAAAAGAGGGTTTCTAGATCAACTTCCTAGATGATGTGCCGAAGTAGATAGGAAGCAACTCCTCGTAGGAGGGCCTATGACATGAAACAAATATCAAATTTTGAAGAATAAACTAGCAATGATTCAAGACTAACTCAGGGATGGTTGACACGATATATTTCTTTTAAAGACTGCAAAGGAATTTTAACTGAGGTTGAACGTTTCTTGAACATATTGGTGACACGACAATTGACTTGGAATCATTTGACTCATAGTAAGACCAAAGACCAATATGAAGACTTTCATTGAGGTATGATCAAATGAGAGGCAAATGGATTTCTCAGCCCTGACACGAAGAAGTAATGGAGTGCCATGTTCTAGAGTGACATACTACCTTTTCAAATACAAAAGACGAATATTTATTTCCAATTTCCCCAACCATTATTGGGAAGTACCTCTTTATTTATACACAAGATTGAAGAGGATAACATATGCTTTTCATATAATCTCATCCTTCATATGATTCCTTTGGATTAATTTTAATGAATCCTTGGAAGGAATGGCTCGGCGTCATCATGATTAACGAGTCATACATTGTTTACATTTTATGAGTCCAATGAAGGAGTAACTTGACTTATTTTTCACATTCAGAGAGTTTGAAAAATAAATAAAAAGGAAACTCCATATGGTCCTATTTCATAAATTTAGTCTCTCAAAGTTGAAAAACTATAAAATAATACAAGAGATAACTCTTTTAGTCATGGTCCACTAAAGTATTCCTTTTTCATATATAGTTTTTTTGGTCTGGAAAAGGGTTAAACTTATACTTGGTAAATGTTTCTTTGAATCCTTTTATGAGTGTGAATGAAACAAGCTTACCAACTACCTTTTTGTATTTTTAGAGCCAAAAAAGGGCTTAAATATAACTCTAGGGGGGTTCCTTTTTCATACAATTTTAACGAGCCCAAAAAAGTATAAAAGTATACTCTCTCCATTATGTTATATTTCAACATTTCAACCTATTATATGCACACTAAAGCCAAGAAATCATCAAATATGCTCAAAAAATGACCAAAGGGATCAATTTTGACTAATTTAGGCAAAAAATGGTAAAAATAGTTCCATTTTATATAAATTCCAGAAAGTCGTTTTATTTTTACCATTTGAATTTTTTAATAATTATAGAGCTAAGCCCTTTTTTACCTTCAATATTCTAGGGAAGATTATGATCAATCCAGTGAATGATTTCAGGCATTGTTTCTCCTAGGTAAGAGATCTCTCCTTCCTCTTCATTTTCATGATTTGATTATTCATTTTTAATGGTTAAATTCTCGAATTGGAGCTCGTTAAGAAACCTAGGTTGCATTGCAAGATCATCGTGAATTTTCTCTTCAGACTCACGATGATCACGGTTCTAAAGAGAAAAATCATGATGTCATCACTATGTTTTAAAAAATAGACGCAATGGGCAGAAAACACACAAAAAAAATATTTTTTTCATGAAATCTCTTCATATTTTTGAAATGCTTGTGATCTAATGTTTTTCGCTTTGCTTTTAACATAGTTATAATCCATCATCATGGTTGAATGGAGGGAAAGGGAACATGAAACTGAAGATTTCACAACAACGAACCATCCAAACACTATGTTGGCACTTTGACGATGTGGTTTGGCTAAATTCTTTCTAACTCCTGGCATGAAAGCTCAACCAAAGCTCTTAGAGTTCTTGGTAAGGGCATGGGATGTCAATGAGAGATATTTTCTAATTGGTCCCCCTTTCAATTGCAATAAAGGACATCTATTTCTAACTGGATTATCCAAGAGAGGAGCTAGAGTTCACCTATCTAGCCATTGTGGTGGTGGTGAAACCACTAGCTATTATATTTCTCAATATTGCATCCAAGGATCGCATAAAGTGAGTAGTGGAAATATTGAGATAAAGGATGTACAAGACCTTCCATTGAAAAATATCCTATTTACTATGTCTCGAGTGGCCGAGAGCACAACTCCTCATCTAGCCACAAAGTCTTAGATGTAATACATTATTGAATGCATGGAACCAAAGTGTTCAATTGGTGTAAGGGACTATTGATATATGGAAGAGAGGTTGACTAAGTGGAAGGTAGGTCAGTTGAAGTAGTTTGGATATTGTTCAATATTAGTATCTTTCTTCCTAAAAAGGTTACCATTATTCCAATCTCAGAGGACAGATGTGGAGGATGTTGCGCTAAGGGATCCACATATGAGGAGGTGGGTTGACCATATCGCATGCCATGGTGGTGGCCAAATGATGTCATTCACTCCTACTTTCTTCAGATGGCTTCACTAGCTGATCATCACGATCGAGGTCTATCCATATACAAATATCAACTTTTCAGGAGATCCAAGTCTAGTTCTTCCACCAGGCATGGAGTGGGACCAATTAGGTAGAAAGATATGTTTTTGTTTTTTAATCATTTTGTTTCTTTAAGTGTATTCAGAATGACATTTGATTATTATACAAATGTTGGACGAGTGAGACCAACTAGGATGCCCCATACCTAGAGGCGATGCCAATATTAGGTAGAGATAGAACATAACTTAGAGGTTGCTAACACACTTGAAATTTGGAGCATAACCTGGAGGGTAGCTTAACTGTTGGTCTAGACGTGCAAACTCACAAACGAGTAAGCCTAAGGGTCAATCCCAGAGCAAAACATCAAGTGCACAATTGCAATGGTCAAGTGATAGAGCCTGGGAAACGGGAAGTTTGGTGGCAAATAACGGTCGTTGAGGGGTCGGTAACATATAGGTATATGTATGTATTTATGCATATAGGTAAAAATTGCATTTTAATGCAAAGCGTGGGGGCTACATTTTAATGTGGTGCTATCTAATTCACCAGAATTGCAATGGTCACAAATCTTGATCTGAAGGTTGAATTGAGGTAAAGTTTTATATCACTAGAATTACCTTAAGGAGATGAACATAATGGTGTTGTGAAAATTAGGCTTTATGTGAGTTGAAGAGATCAGAATTTTTAGACCCCATTTCCATAATGACTCCTTAGATCTTGGGTCAGTATAGTAACCACCCCCTCTTAATCGATGTTATGGTGATGATTGGGAGGGGGTTGTTACAGAAACCTACTATGCTCGAAACATGCCCTAAATGCATCACTGAAGGAACCATGAACCAACACCACAAATTCTCCAACAAATAGTACATCATGGCATATGATCAAGGGGAGGCACGAACCAGGGGTGAGGGTGGAAAGGGTTTCTCCCACCCCACTCACCGCTCCCTCAACTCATTAATTGATAATTTTTAAATTATATATAAGTCCTTTTTTTAATTTAATACTTACGAGGATTTGAATTGATAAGTTTTTCACATTAAATTCCTTAACAATGCACTCATTCGCAGTCAATCCAAAGCCCCATGAGCTTATTTTTACACTAGTAAATTATAAAATTTAATTTCTTCAAATAAACGTTTTATGTTAATATAAAATTAAAATTAAAATTAATAATTTCTGCATAAAAGCTAATCATAAATTTATAATAATACATATTATTAATTAAAAAATATAATTTACTGATATAAATACATGTTTTATTTTGATTTTTCTTCCTCGAATAAATCATATTCAAGAATTCACACTTTATATTCATATTAAGTTATACTTGATTTTTTTTTAATATCTATATATATTAAGTTAGAAAATTTGTATTACAAAAAATGTACAGAGTTTACATGCTTGGAGAGTCTTGGCCAACAAGTTACTAGATTGAACAAGAGGTAAGAGGTTGGCTATCACAAAACTGTTACAGGTAGGACAATCTGCCCTTGTGAGGGAAACCATATGACCTCCCTGATAGATTAGAAAATAAAAAAGAAACATGGACACAACAGAAGGATAGTAACCTCAAAATGACCTGAGTTGCAATGATAGCCTAAGCAATGCCAAGTTCTATGTGCCAGGATTCTCCTCGACATGCTTGAGCTCAAGTGGATCTTCCCATTCCATTGGCATTGGTCTATAGTATTCATTGTCATCAGGTAGAGGGTACTCAGCTAGTAGAAGGTGTTGAACTGGTGGATGGTGCACTACTAGCGAAGGATGAATGACACCACCATGGCTTCTAGCTTACACTCCTTTGCTACCAGACGTGTCGGTATCCATAGGAATGTCCTCCATTGTATTGCACTATTTGCCAGTCTTGGATGAGGATTGGCCCTAAATGCTATGTGAATTCTACCTCTGGGGTCTGGTAATCTACAGGGCTTTGAGAGGAGGAACTATTCTAAGGCGAGGAAGGATTCAGAAGATGAAGACCCAAAACACTAGAAATAGTTCACAACAATACCTAGGCATGAATCAAGTGAAATTCAAGGTCTTATACATGACCCTCGAGCACCATAGTAGCTTCTTCCTGATCTCTAAGGGTGGTGACCCAACAAATTGCAAGGAGCCCACAAGTTGTCACTAATGTTGTCTAGCTCTTAGGCCTCTATGTCTACAACTTGTAGAAATTCCTTGAACATTCAAACTGCTAATTGTAATTTACTAAAACAATAGACTAGAATCTATTCTACTCATCAACAGAAACAATTAAATGATCGCGAAATCAAGAAGAATATAAGAGAAAGAATTAAATCAAGACATTACACAATGATTTCCTGGGGAAAGCCACAACTAAAAACCACTTCTATTTGTATATTTCATTAGTCAGAAAATATGAGAAGATTACAATGCTTTGCTTAAGCCCGAGCCACCTCTACACTATCTTTATTTATCTCACAACTTCCTAGACAATCCTAGGCCAATACTTAACCAATTTATCACTTTCCCAAGTCCCTATTTCATTGATTTGTTTCCTTGGGAATTATCCCCCTATTAATTAGAGAAATTCCTCAAAGAAATTGCACAATCCATTATAGGCCTTCCTCTGACTGCATGCACCATTTGTATAATTCAAATGATTATACAACTAATAGTACATTGTCCCTAAACTTCAATATCAACTTGGTAACTCAGATCAGGCGTGCATGAGTTATTTATGAGTGAATCATCAATTTACTGGTTGATCACTGCAGGCATCGCTACACTACTAAAACTCCCACTAGTTCCTCCAACAGTTGGAACTAGTTTAGCTAAATTTAATTCAATTAGATAGAATTAATTAATTACAAGTCAAAATAAACTCAACCAGGTCTCCTATAATCTATGACACTCTACATGACTTAAGTTAGACCCTCAACTCAAATTAATTGAGCCAACTAAGTAAAATTAACTTAGTTAACTAATATAAGTTGTCATGTGATGTAGAATTACAATTGTTTTCCTAATTTAATTCAAGGATAAAATTAAATTAGGATTTTCTTGTTGCATTTTCAACACTCACTCTCAACAAGAAAGGGATTATCTTCTACCTCGATCTTGCCTCTATGAAACCCAAATTTCCATATTGACAATTCCTTTTTCAAAATATCTGCATCCTGTTCTTCTGTAGGAATGTACTCCAACAACATGATTCTCCTCTACACATGATATTGTAGATGGTGATACCAGAAGTCGATATGCTTGGATTGATCATGAAAAAATCGATTCTCAGAGAGTTTGATACAACTCTGATTGTCACAGTAAATCACGGTAGTATCCATCTGTTGACCAAATAACCCAACAAGGATCTTCCTCATCAAGATAACCTCACATGTTGCTTGACTAGCAGTCATGTACTCTGCTTCTATCGAACTGAGTGCAATTGATATCTGCTTCCTGTTGTACTAAGAAACTATTGTTGACCCAATATTGAAGATTCCCCCTGATGTGGTCTTCCTTTTAGATGGACTCCCTCCCCAATCTGCATCTGTGAAGCCTTGAAGCTTCACTCCCTCTATCCATTTGTACCAAAGACCAAACTAAGTGCTGCCTCTAAGGTATCTCAACAAATGTTTAGCTTCCTTCCAATAGAGTTTTATTGGCTTAACCATTTCTTGACTAAGTTGGTTAACTACAAAACATGAGTCCGATCGTGTTTTCACCAAATACATAAGTGAACCCACAAGCTTCCTATAAATAGTAGCCTCCACTACTTCACCTGAAGTAGCAACTTCCTTCCTCCAAGAGGAGTCTCCATGGGTTTGGTGCTCTCCATGTGGAACTTCTTCAATATATCATTGGCATACTTTCCCTGAGAGACAAAAAATTCCTCATCTCCTTGCCATACTTCCATACCAAGAAAATAACGCATGAGTCCCAAGTCCTTCATCTTGAATTCTCTTGCAAAATCCTCTTTGCAATATTTTACCAGCTTTTGGTCACCTGTTAGAATTAAATCATTGGCATATAATACTATAATCAATAATTTACCTTCAACCACAATATGGTAAAGTTTTGCATTTGCTTCACTTTTGGTGAAGCCCAACTTAGTGAAATAGCTGGAAATCCTACTGTACCAAGCATAAGGTTGCAATCCATATAATGCTCACTTGAGTCTACAAACATGCAACTCTCTATTGAAGGTCTAAGATCCTTCTGGTTGCTCAATGTAGACCTCTTCCTCAATCACACCATTGAGGAATGTTGCCTTCACATCCATCTAATGTATGTTCCATTCCATCTGCACTGAAAGTACTAGAATACATCTGATTGAAGAGTACCTTTCTACTAGAAGAAAGGTCTCCTCATAATCAATTCCCTCCACTTGAGAGAACCCTATGGCCATAAATCTAGCCTTGTGTTTCTCCCCACTCCCATCTGCTACTTGCTTTACCTTGTAAAACCATCTGGAGCTCACCATTAACTTGTCTGATGGTCTTAGGACCACTTCCCAAACATTGTTTCTGATAATGGAGTCACACTCCTCAACCATGGCATCAACCCATACTGGTTCCTCAAATGAGGATGGTTCAATCTCTACACTATCACTCATCATAGCCATGTAGCTAGTGTATCGATCTGGTGACCTCCTCTCCCTGCGTTGTGATGTGGGTGCTCCCACATTCTCTCTAGAATTATGCATCAATCTGTCAACCTATCTGATGTGCTTCCTTATATTTATGGAAGTCCTTCCATGAGTGAGTTCTTCCACTCTCTTCTCCTTTGCATGCGGTTTTTCCACATCGTCTTGAGGTTCTTCCTTTGGAGCTAGAAGCTCTTCTTCTCCATGCAACTGGAGCTCCCTCTCAAGGGAACATATCATGGCCTTCTCTTCATCGAAATTCACATCTATACGAACCACTATCATCTTGGGAGATGGCAGGTACACCCAATATTTGTGAGGCGTATTAGTGTACCCCACAACTATGCCCAAGTTTGTTGTTGGTTCTATCTTTTTCCTTGCATCCTTGGTAACTTGACTAAACTTATGAACCAAATATATTGAATTTTTCCACATATGGTTTCTTACCCGAAAAATCTTCTTCTAGTATAGTCATCCCGAGAATCTGAGGAGGACTCTTGTTCTACGCATATACAACTATGTTGCATGCCTCATCCCACAAGTGCAATAGTAGGCCTTGATCATTTAACATTTCTCATACATATACCACAATACTTTTGTTCTTCCTTTCATCCACCCCATTCCGTTATGGGTTATGGTGTGCTATTAACTCCCGTTGAATTCTTTCTCACAAAAAAGTTCTTGAATTTATTGGACACATATTCTCCATAGTTATCGCTCATTAGAGCTTTAACTTTCATGCCAATGTCTTTCTCAACAAGTGCTTTAAATTAATAAAATTCAACAAATGTCTGATATTTCTTATGCATGAATAAAATCCAGCATTTACATGAGAAATCATCTTTGAATATTACATAATACTTGTGCTTGTCCGTGGAGGCTATTGATAATGGTCCACACACATCTAAGTGAACTCTTTCAAGAATCGCTTGTGTTTGACTGTCCTTATCATGAAAGGTGACTTTGGCTTACTTCCCCAATGTATGTCCTTCACATGTATCTCTTTTCTCTAGTGCACCCTTGGTAAGTCTTGTAGAAATATGCTACATGATCTTCAAAACTCTGTGGTACAAGTGATCCAATCTTCTATGCCACAACTCCTTGATGCCTCAGATCTGCACCTTCTCTATTTTTGTGCTCAAAGCAACAAAGTCTTCTACATCCAATTTGTAGAGGTTCTTCACCCAAACCCTGATCCACTTCACTTGTCCTAAGGCTATGTGACAAAGGAAATCCTTTCCCTTATTAAATATCACTTCGTAGCCATAGTCCTTCAACATGGTAACTAAAACCAAATTCTTCTTCAGACACAGAACATACATGATATCTTTTAATGTGAGAGGAGAACCAGACTCCCTCTAAAAGGTAACAATATCGATGTCGTTCGCGCTATACCTTACATCATCTCCCATTTCAATGTGCATCTAGAGGTCCTTCTCCTCCAAGTCACTAATGAATTCTTTATTACCGGTCATATGGAATGAGGCTCCACTATCCATATACCACATGCTACCCATCATCGATGTCACCATGTAGGCAATGAGGGTGAAATCTAGCTCGAATTGTGAAGCAAGAGATTCACCTGCTGCTCCTCCTAAGGGCTTCTTGTGCAAACACTTCTCAGCATAGTGTCCCAACTCATGACAGTGAAAAGATTTAATTTTCGACAAGTTATTCTTCTTTCCACCCTGGCTATAATATGATTTGGAATGGGATGACTTCCCTTTCCATTTCTTTGCCTTTGAATCCATCTAAGGCAAAATTCTCCTCATCATCATGCTTGGATGAGGATCCCTCTCTGGTGTTTTGTCGAATCTCTTCTTGCACCAAGTTGGACCACAAATTCTCCCACTTTGGTAACCTCTCCCTCCCATTTATTGAGTCCTGGTAGTTGTTCCATCTCTTGGGAAGGCCTAGAAGTGATAGGCTAACCAAATCATCTTTAGCAGCTGTAACACCGACACTTCCAAGCTCATCCTGATATTGGGTGAACTTGCTCAAGTACTTTGGTATTGTGTCGCCCTTCTCCATCTTGATTTTTCCGAGCTTGTCGTTTAGTGCTAGCTTCTTGTGGTCATTGTTGTTTTAAAATAGGTCTATCAAGGCCTTCCACATTGCATATGGAGTCTCCTTATCATGGAGGTTCAGACAATATGATCTTGAACTCCTTCTGATCAGAAGCTCAAAATTTGCTTAAAAAATCAAAGTGTTAGAATCTTGATAATCTTAGCTTCAGATCGAAGAGATCATTATTATGAATCCAATGGTGTGAATGACACTTAAATCTGAGCTTGTATGCAGAAGTTGGAGCAAGTCAAAGTTCAAGTTTGACTTGTCTGCATGGTAGGATTGGATGACGTTGCAAAGCCCTTCAGTGAATGGGGAAGTGCCAAGTGGTAGGTTTCCATTGGCCCCCACATATTGCATATCAGAGCAAAAGGAAGGCCAACATTAGAAATCAGCCCCCGAGCAGGAAGGATTGTGATGCAATAAGGCAATCACAAATTGTGATCGCAATCGACAAAGGGGAAGGTGTTGCAGAATTGGACCTCGGTAGGATGTGTTGTTATACGATTTATTGCATATCGTCATCACAGAAAGTCCAACATTACATTACCATTAGTTCTCCAGTGATGCGAAATGCGATAGGATATCCCAGATGCGATAAGACTTTCGATTCAATTTTATAACCTCGACGGGTCCACTGCTATCGCAGTGTATGGAATTTGATATCCGCTAAGGGAAAGTGTTGATTGTGATAGGTCTCTCAGATGCGATGTTATATGTTGTGCTTCACAATCCTGATAGAAACGTGTATCGCAAAGTACCTGTCGTTTGGGCTTGGGTTTATCCGCTGATTGCGATAAGTGATAAGTCTCGGATGTGATATGTTTCAGAGTTGTAGTTTATAACTCGTCGGTTCTGCCACATGACTAGATCACATGTCGCAATGTGTTAAGTCTTGTGTATAAGAATCATCCTTGAAAAACCGATTGCGATATTCGACAGAGCTGCAGAACTGTAGCCTTTTCCTCCAGACCACCACTCTGCATGTAACCACTTGGCCTTAACTGCGAGATAAGCAGGAATGATGGCAGAACTCTTAATTTCAGCAGAACTTCCAATTTTAATTGCGAATATTGAATTTAACTGGCAGTAAGCCAGATTTGGAGGAGAAAATTGTGGAAAGACTGGCAGAAGTCATAACTGAGGCAATTTTCGACCAAATGGGTTGCAAAAAGAGGCCAGAAAACCATTTTTGGGCATTTTGAACTCATCAGAATAGGTTTCCGCATCAAAAGGGTAATTCTAGATAGGTTTTTTTTCAAAGTGAAGCCTATGGGTGCTCTGGTCAACTAGAGATTTGATTTAGTTTATGGAGGAGTTCCAATATGGAGATAACCTTGCAAGGGTCTTCCAGCCTCCATATGTTTTCTGCAATAGCCATTACAACAATATTGTAGCTTTATTTCTTCTCTGCTCTACATATGTATGGAGAAAGAGACTGGTTTAAGTACTTTAAGTGGATTTTTGTACTTGTTTATGCTCTTGGTAGTTGGAGTATGGGTTCGTGATTTGAGAGCCCTTAACTTCCTAATTTTTTCATGACTAACTATAGGTTGTCATATGTTTAGAGTGAGAGTTCTTTGTAGAAGAATGTTTTCTTGAAGGGGAAACTAGCTACTCTTTTTGTTAAGACCCTTATGTACTCTTTACCATTGAAGAATTTTGAGCATAATGAGAAGGGGTCATGCCTTTAGAGATGATACAAGGAGATGTAGCCCTGGAGGGTTGAACTCCTTTATCAATGGCTAGTGTATTATTGCTTGATACATGCTTCCTTTAGGTGTTTTAGTTTCATGTTTTAAGTTTTCTTCATGAAACTAACTTAAGTAAAACCACATAAAATTCATGCTTCTACTTGCTATTTTGGAGTCAAACCTCAAACACATTTTTATATTCTGATGAGGGAAATTAACATAGCATTACTAATCTACTCCAATTCAGATCAGGTTGGTATCAAAGCTATGGTTTTCTTTGTGCAAGGAGGAATTGATTGTTGTCTGCAAGTGAATGTGTTTTGAAGGTCATTGAGGAGAAGGTTTTGGAAAGGAGAGAAAGATTGCTACAATATTTACCACCAAGTTCTACCTCAAATTGCAGTAGAAGCTTCAAGCAAAGCATGTCCCAAGGAGGAGATCCTGCAAGAGTTTCAGAGGGTGTGATGGCTTTTAGAAAGGCTTTCTTAGACATGGAAGAAATGGTGAAAGCCCTCTTTGAAGAGAGGAATACCAAAATGCAAGGTGAAAGCTCTAGACTTCCAAGAGGAGAATGTTCTCCAAGGGAAGAAGGTAACAATAATGGTGATAAACCACCATCTTCTCCATAATCTTCATGTTTTTCTACAACTATTATGCAATATGCTAGTGTAGAAAGTCCCTTCAAGAAGGTAGATGGACAAGTTTGTACCTTTTGCCCACATGATATGGAAGATAATGTTTTATCAACACCTAAATTCGAGGAGTTGAAAGAAGAGAGCCGAAGATTCCAAGAGGACACATATCGAATCAAAAGGGAAATCGAAAACATCATCGTGTGTCAATCGAAAGATGAAGCAAATAGTAAGAATTTGCATGCTTCTTCCTTATGCAAAAGTGTTGTTGTAAATTCATTTTTAGCCTTTGAAAAAAACAGTAAAGGCATTGGATCCAATCTATTGACCAAGATGGGCTACATGGGAGCAGGCCTTGGCATAAACCAACAAGGCATTAAAAATCCAATTGCAACCAAGGAGAGGCCTAAATACGAAGGCTTAGGTTATGTCACAAAAGAAGAATGGTCTTCTAGCGACATGAGGAGGACACAAGTTCATGGATATCGTGTTCCTTTTTCCATAAGTGAGGACATGAGGAAGCAAGATGTTGGGAGTTGCATCCATAAATGGTTCCCACTTGGTTCCTCAAGCATAAGGAGGACTTAGAGTTCAAAACGTCTCCAAAGAGAGATGCAAAAGTTGAAGAAGAAGGAAATCCAAGTTCTTCTTGCCATGCAAGTTCCTCATGCATGCAACGTAAGCCAAAGGACAACAAACAAAGGTATAAACATTCTATTAATTCAAATGTTGTTCATGATGGAAAACAACATGAAAATTTGAATCACATGTTGAGGAAAATGTTTCCATGCACCTTTCGCCTTTCATCTAACCATTGTGTAGATAAGTGCGATAAAAGTAAAACAATCATCAAGAAGATGTTTATGTCTACTAGAATTGAGACTAAAAGGAGAAAATCTCATCCAAGGTTAAAGGAAAGTGAGTTGAGAGGAGGTCAAAAGAAATTTTTTACTCACTGCAATATCAGTGGACATTGGGTCGAGAAGTGTTGGAAATTGTTTCCACAGCTTCATCCTGGTAAAGGGCAAGAAAATCATGCAAGCACCAGAAGAGGAAGTGACAAAAGAAAAAGTGGCACAAGATGCGACCATCCCTGAAGCAGCTTTAGAAGAAGAGAAAGTTCAAATAGAGGGTTCATTCACCTGGTTGGGTAAGAAATGGGCGGACTATTTGTCCAGTTGAAGTTTGTAAATTTTTGTTTTGCATTAGTTGCATATCCCCATAGTTGGGTAATTTGTACAAAGTGATGTTCATAAATAAATCACTTATATGCAACAATGCTTTCGATAAGCATTGCAATGCTAGTTTGGCTTGTTGATAGTCAATTTGAATGGAGAAATTAGGGAGTCAAGTTTATTCCATTTTGTAAAATGAATTTCTACTTGTAATTTGAAAAAGCATTTTAAAACTGTTGTATGAGTAGTTGTAACACATTTAGTATGTTCCAAATGTGTGTAGCACTCAAGTTATACAAGTATTCACTATGTGAAGCTTGTTTGGGTTCATTTGGCAAAAAACAAAGTGTCAAAATCTTGATAAGCTTAGCTTCATATTGAAGAGCTTGTCATTTTGAACCCAATGGTATGAACAACACTCAAATATGAGCTTGTATGCAAAAGTTGGAGCAAGTCAAAGTTCAAGTTTGACTTGCCTACATATTCGGATTGGATGATGTTGCAAAGCCCTTTAGCGAATGGGAAGGCACCAAGTGGCAGGTTTCCATTGGCCCCCGCATATCACATATCAAAGCAAAAGGCAGGTTGACATTAGAAATCAGCCCCTGAGCAGGGAGGATTGCGATGCAATAAGGCAATCGTAGAACACGATCACAATCAGTGAAGGGGAAGGTGTTGCAAAATCAACCCTCGATAGGAAGGGTTACGATACGATTTATCGCATATCACAATTGTAGGAAGTTCGGCATTACATTACCATCAGTTCTCCACCGATGCAAAATGCAATAGGGTATCCCAGATACGCTATGACTTTAGATTCCAGTTTATAACCCCGACGGGTCCACTGCTATCGTAGTGTATGGACTTTGATATCCGCCGAGGGAAAGTGCTGATTGCAATAGGACTGCTGGATGTGACATGTTATATGTTTTGTTTCATAATCCTGGTAGATCCATGTATCATAGAGGCCTTGTTGTTTGGGCTTGGGATTATCCGCCGATTGCAATAAGCAATAAGTCTTAGACGCTATATGTTTAAGAGTTGTAGTTGATAACTTGTTGAGTCCGCCACATCGCCAGATCACATGTTGCAATGTGTTAAGTCCTATGTATGAGAATCACCTCCAGCAAATGGATTGTGATATCCAATAGAGCTGTGGAATTGTAGCCTTTTCTGTCGGACCACCACTTCGCATGTGACCACTCAACCCTTAACTGCGAGATAGGTGGGAATGATGATGGAACTGCTGATTTCAGCGAAACTTCCAGTTTTAACTGTGAATATTGAATTGAACTGGCAGTAAGCCCAAATTGGAGGAGAAAATTGTGGAAAGATTGGCAGAATTCATAACTAAGGCAATTTTCGACCAAATGGGTTGCAAAAAGAGGCTAGAAGGTCATTTTTGGGCATTCTAAAATCATTGGTACAAATTTTAGGATCAAAAGAGTGCTTCTAGATAGGCTTTTTGCAAAGTGAATCCTATGGGTGCTCTGGTCAACCAAAGTGTTGATTCAGTTTATGGATGAGTTCCGTTATAGTGATGACCTTGCAGGGGTCTTCTAACCTCCCTATGTTTTCTGAAGTAGCCATTACAACAATGTTGTAGCTTTATTTCTTCTTTGCTCTATATGTGTATGGAGAAAGAGACTTGTTTAAGTACTTTAAGTGGATTTTTGTACTTGTTTATGCTCTTGGTAGTTGGAGTATGGGGTCTTGACTTGAGAGCCCTTAGCTTGCTGATTGTTTTATGACTAGCTGTACGTTGTCATATGTTTAGAGTGAGAGTTCTTTGTAGAAGAATGTTTTCTTGAAGTTGAAACTAGCCATTCTTTTTGTCAACACACTTATGTACTCTTTACCATTGAATAATTTTGAGCATAATGAGAAGTGGTCATGCCTTTAGAGCTTATCCAAGGAGATGTAGCCCAAGAGGGGTGAACTCCTTTATCAATGGCTTGTGTATTATTGTTTGATACATGTTTCCATTCAGTGTTTTAGTTTCATGTTTTAAGTTTTCTTCATGAAACTAACTTAAGTAAAAACACATAAAATTCATGCTTCTACTTGCTATTTTGGAGTCAAATCTCAAGAACATTTTTATATTCTGATGAGGGGGATTAGCGCAACATTACTAATCTTCCCAATTCAGATCACCTTCTAGGAGAATCCTTCTCACCTTTGCAACACATTTTCTCCACTCTGCAAGATCTTAAGCATCAGCTATTGGAGTCTTAAGAATATCTTTGTCTATGAATTCCTTAAGTCCATTGTCTTCCAACACTACCTCCATCTTATCCTTCCAAGTGATATAGTTCAAGCTACCCTCAAGGGATATTCGAGTCTCAATCCTTAGAACAACATCCTGCTAGCTTTGAAGTATGATACTGCAAATTCAATTTGACCTACAAAAGACAAACTCGCATTCTCCTCTTCTAGAGTGATTTATGCTTTGATACTATGTAGAAATTCCTTGTAGATTCAAACTGCTAATTGTAATTTACTAAAACAATAGACTTGAATCTACTCTACTCATTAGTGGAAACAATTAAACGATTATGAAATCACGAAGCATACAAGAAAAGTAATTCAATCAACACATTACAATATGACTTCCTAGGGACAACTGCAACTAAAACCTGCTGCTATTTGTATATTGCATTAGTCAGAAAATATGAGAAGATTGCAATGCTTTTATCAAGCTCGAGCAACCTATGCACTATCTCTATCTGTCTCACAACTTCCTGACAAGCTTAGGCCAATAATTGACCAATTTCTCACTTGCCCAAGTCCCTATTTCCTTGCACTCTTTCCTTGGGAATTAGCCCTCTATTAATCAAGGAAATTCCTAAAAGAAATTGCACAATCCATTATAGGCCTTCCTTTAGCTGCATGCACCACCTGTACAATTTAGATGATTATAAAATTGATAATACACTGTCCCTGAACTCCAATATCAACTGGGTAACTCTCAGATCTGACATGCATGAGTTATTTATGAGTGAATCATTAGTTTACTAGTTGATCAATGCATGAAGCACAACACTATTAGACCTCCCACTAGTTCCTCCAACAATTGGAAATAGTTTAAATAACTTTAACTCAGTCAGATTGAATTAATTAATTACAACTTAAAAAAAACTCAACCAAGGCTCCTATAATGTAGGAGGCACTCTACATGACTCAAGTTAGATGCTCAAATCGAATTAACTAAACCAACTAAGTCAAATTAACTTAGTTAACTAATACAAGTTGTCATGTGATGTGGAAATACAATTTTATTCCTAGTTAACTAATACAAGTTGTCATGTGATGTGGAATTACAATTTTATTCCTACTTTAATTCAAGGACAAAATTAAATTAGGTTTTTATTGTTGCATTTTCAACACAATTAAGCATTGGTATTGCCATGGGATGTTGTCATTGAAGAGTTATGCTCCCTTTCCATTCATAGGAGGGAGAGATGGTCTACCTCTATCTCTAATTCCTCTTCGAGGTCTTCCACACTCTCCCACCATACCCACAACGTCTGTTGCCAACACCTTCGACTTTTGCTTCCTACTCCTCCAACCTTCAGCAGCCAAGAACTTTGCCTTCTGTAATTGACACCTCCAACATTCTTAAAATTCTCCTCAAGCAAATCATTACAATGATCAGGTGGAAGAGTGAACTATTATCGGTTAGGCCAACAATGTTAGGGCGATGGTAGCATGCCACCACCACCAACTCTTGGATTTTGGGCAGCCCAGAGGTGTCGCCATTCTCACAGTTTAAATGCTTTGATCTCTATAATCATGAGGGCGTTTAATGCGTCTCTCTGTCACCTGGATCCAAGGTACCTAATATTTTGTTAAATTATTATTTTAATTATAATATTTTATATTAATTTAAAATTTTTTTAAAATTTAATTGATTTTTTTTAATATTAAATTTAATAATAATTATAACAATAATGAATTAATAATATTATTAAAATTAATTTTAATTTTTTTTGGTAAGTAAGCCATCATTATTTACATTATCATAAATTTACATAACTCACAAGCATGAAATAACTAGAGTAGAGAGTGTCCAATATGAGGAGTTGTGTGCAAAAAAGCATTTATGTTCAGAAGTGAGTGTAAGAGAAACCATCTTCTCATGAGAGTGAAATTAGGTGGACTCTCATAGAATTCTATGACCAAAAAAAAATAAAAATTGGTACATAGAAAAGTGTATCACTGACACAAAGGAGACAAGAACAACAAAACAACATGAAAAGCTAGGAAGCAACAAAGGTTGAGTGAGCCTTTTTTGGGAATTCAACGAGCTTGGTTAAACTGTTCATTGCCTAGTCATGCTTGGTTTGGTTGCGATGAGCTTCATCCCTTTGAGGCTTGTCATGTTGAGCCTTGTCCCTTCGAGCCTAGTCCTGCTAGTCAAGGTGGAGGAAGGGCTCATCAAATCCTTCAGGAAGCCATGAAGGGCACTCCCACTCAACGACCATAGTCTCAATGTAGGTGTCTACCTCCTTCTAAGAGGTTTCACCCTTGGTTATGCACTCAACATTAGTCTGGCTAGCTAAATTTTACGCTTGCTCCACATGGTTTGGGGAGTTGTGGTTGCGAGAGAGTTTTTTCTTCTTTCGCTGAGACCCTGGGTGATTGATCAAAATTGGATCCATGAAAAATAATCAAGATGCCATGAGTGTATCAAAACAAGACAGACTTCGAACTTGTGAACAAAGAGCGATTAGGAAGACCTCTAATAGTGGCAGTTTGCAACCAGCAAGGAACGAAGAGGACCTCGGTCAAAGGGCGCTGACTGAGGCCCATGGAAACTGTGCAGGAGGCAAAATTGGCACTTGGGAAGCTCGGATCAGGAAACAGAGGGCATTTCTTATGTGCGATTAGCGCTCAGTCATCGCTAATCACGCATTGCAGGGCAAAACCCCTCGAGAAGGAAAGATCCCCAAAGTGCTCGGTTGCATGGAGGCTAGGAAACTGTAGGGAAAGCACTAAGGTGAAATGCGGGACCCGTGCTCCAAAACTAGCGATATATTAGGGGCACCCTTGGGCGGTAAGCGGATGTGGAGAAAAACGAGCGATTCCATTCAGCGCCCGACACGTGGCAGGTGGATAAGAGAGAAAACCATCACTCATCACATGTTAATGTTTTAGCAGGTCAACTGCGTGAAATGAGCAAATGGCGTAGGATCTGGAGGCTCCAGATCTGACGGCGGAGATTGTGCCCGATTGAGAAACCAAATTTGACGGGGGATTAAGCCGTGACACATAAGAGTTTGAGGTCTGATTTGACCATTCATTTGGCAGGTGAGTCGTTGCATAACGTAACCGAAAAAACCGAACCGTTGAGGAAGAGCTAGCATAGTTTGCAAGAGGACAAGTGGCCAATCCCTGTGAGTCGTTGACGATGACACAGAGACAGTGAACTCTAAGCGAGTAGCAGCAGGAGATCTGACGGGGGCGGAAGAGGAATCAAACAATTTTGAGACAAATTGGCTTTAAGCCATGAACAGACAGAATAGAAGACACCGAGAGGAGAAGAGAGTGAAGACAGATAAAAGAAGAGACAGTGAAGCAAGAAGCAGAAAGATAGAGGGCCAAGCTGACCTACAGTCTAAGGTAGCATCGAGCAGATAGAAAGCTTGAGAGGTTCAAGCAATCCCCGAGAGGATCTGTCAGGAATTGAGCACCACATTGGGCTCCTCCCATTAAAGACTAGAGAAGTCAAGACTTGGAGAGGAAAAGAGTCTGTGCACTCTAGTGGCTTGGGGAATCCAAGAACCACCCTGCCAAGCATCATTTTTATTTAAGGAGACTCAAGTTGACCTCCTCATTGTAAATCTCTGCTTTAAAGACACAATAAAAGAAGGCCGCCACTGAAAACTGGACTGGAGACGTAACCCTGGAGGATAGGGTGAGCTCCTTATTAATTTTTTGTGTTCTTGTATCTTCTTACTGTGTTTCTCTTACTGTTTTCCATCTTCAAGTGTCTGTGTATTTTGTAATCTGATCGATCCATTGCCTAAAATAAGATAGACACACACCAACACATGAGTTTGTAATACCTTCATTCAATAATTCTTTAACTGAGATCACTTAAGAGTGATTTTCATATCAAGTGGTATCAAAGCTTTAGGTTGTCAAGGTTAGATAAGCTTGTGTTGGTATAGCTATTGAATGTTGTTGGCCCTCAGTTTTGGTCTATTTTTGCTTAGGGAAACCTACTTAATACTTATATTTTCCATCCATTTTCCATCACATCCATCTCATTTTGATGTATTTTATACATATTCAGGTGTTTAATTTTAATTTTTCAATTTCTAGAAGTTTTTATGAAAATTGAGTTTCAAGTGCAATTTTGGACTGAATCAGAAATTCCCATAATAGCTATGTGGATGACCTATTTTCAGGACACTTGGGCTCGAGTTTGATGCATGGATGGACAGCTTGGGAACTAGGACTAAGCTAACTCCACTTGGTTCAGCCAGAACAAGCTTTATTAGGCCTGGTCAAGGCTGGTCAAACATGACTAGTCACTAGAAAATCCCTAGGAAATAGGGTAGTTTTGAGATTTTATGGGACCGACCATATTTCTTGGGATGAATTGGATGAGTTCGACTTATATAGTTGGATATGAGTAGATATGATTGTTAGAGATAATATAGATCAGGTTGTTTCATTAAACCTCTATTTAAAGCCAAGACTTTGATGGCTTTTGTAATGGAATTTGTATGTAACTTTTGTATAATTTGAGTTGGGAGCTAATTTGAAGAACTTGTTTCATTTCAATTTGTTGTTCATGCTTGTTTTATTTACTAAAGTTGTTGTAGCTGAGATTTCTTCAAGTGTGCAAGGCAAGGGTGGACGGCCCCCACACCAAGCTAAGTACACTTCTTGGTTCAATTTTCATAATTTTCATAGACTAGTTTTTGTTTCAAATGTATTTAGATGTGTGATGATTGTTAAATGAATATTGGTTTAATTCTAATCTACATATGAAGGGACACAAAGGAATTTAAGTTAAATTCTCCTTCTATTTGATCTTGAACTAAATCTGAATTTCATTCTCCATTTCTTAGTTGAAGTTATTGCTCTATTTCTGGTTTGAAGCAATGGTAATTGTGATATAGTAGGATTGTGAAGAAGGAAAATTTGGACCTCCTTAGTTAGGAGCCTCTTCTTTTACATCTTTTGCATCATAAACCATTGTTAATTAGTGCTCTTATATTTATCTTCATGAAAGTAGTATTGTAGGGAAGGACAACTTGGTTCTCCTAAGTTAGGAGCCTCTTCCCTCATATATTACATAAGTGAATTAGGAATTGTTAAAATAGGTTTATATTTGTAATATTTACTTCTTTAAATCTTCAAATTTTATCTTCTAAATTTGATTACATCTGATGTCCATATACAGTGGATTTGCCTCCAAGTTTTACAAAAAACCCGGATTGATAATTAAATACTTGTGTTAATTTAGTCAATAAATTAGCCCAACATTTTAGCACCGTTTCCGAGGATGTAATTATCAACATAGTCAAATAGAAGATAAAAAAAAAACACTAAAAATTTAGCTAGTATACATTTCTCTTAGTTATGTTTCTTTATGCCTAGAAATAGAAATCCTAAAATTAGGTTCCCAAAACAAAACCCCCCAACAAAAACATAAAATCAAAAAAACAAAACTACCAAATCCATTTTCAACAACAAAATGATGTTAAAGAATAGGCTACAACACTACTCCATTCTTCAACATTCTTTCTCATCAAATCTTTATGATCAAATAAATTTTCATGTCCAAACATTCATTAAAGTATATTTTTTAAATTTGGATATGAGTTTACTTATGATCTTGTTACGAAAATGGATTCACTGAAAATTATCCTATACCTGAGAGAATGAATTATTTTTCTAAAATAGAATATGATAGAATAGAATAAATAAACAAGTAGAATAAATTCACAATAAGACTTCCATAATAAATTTGTTTCAAACAATTTCATCGAATCGTTGTTCAATATTCACTTGAAAGGACTACATGGAAAAATGCAGTAAGAACAAGCCTATTTTTTTTTTCTCGGTAAATCTATGCTATTGTATTATATACAGGAAAACATTACATACACAGAGTCAGTTTTCCCAAGGCCAACTGTGGCTCTTTGGAGCAGGCTTTCACAAAATAAAACCAGCCCTCGCAGGGGCATCGCGACTAGACAGAACTACCCATAGAGAGCCATTGTAACATGGCAAAGGAACCAGACCAAACAAAATCGTCCCACGCAGGGGCACCGAAGCAAAACAATACTTCCCACGCAGGGGCCTCATAAGACTTTCAACGAATTCCCTGACAGGCCAAACAAACTTAGCAGGAGCAGATATAGACATGGACTTGAACCAGAAAAGACATAAGACATAGCCATTAACCAAAACAGAACCTGAACAGTTATGGATGAAGAGAGTGTGAACCAGTGGAAGGCTATTCCTCCGGCTTCTCCTCGACCACCCTGCACCATCCATACTTCTCTCGTAAGGAGTCCCAATCATCCTCAGAGTTCTCCTTGGAAGTCGACACCTTCTAAGCCTGAGGGCTTTTAGGATCTTGCCCAGGCACCCCCACTAGTTTCTTCTCGTCATCATCCAAGCTTCCACCTGGGAGCTTCTCCAAACTTCGCGAACCTCCTTCACCGTCCTCAGATTCCTCGAGGAATAGAACCGAGACATGTGAATTAATGCGGGGTTTGTCCATCGAGCTGCCGAAGGTGAAGATGGCGGAGCCAAATGCAGGTGAAGGAGCCGGATCAGAATTTGGGCTGCTCGCGTCCATGAATTGGCTAGCCTGGATGAGGTTGGCTTTAGCCCCTCCATGGCAGTGACAGCGGAAACAGTGAAGGCGGGGCCTTGTGGTTAGAGGACGAGATGGCCCTCCCTGAGCAGAACCCCTACGTCTGACCATCTTTGCAGGAGCACTGGGGGCATGTAGAAGTGCTGAGACAAAGGATCTTCCCAGCGAGGAACAACACCCAACAGAGTTGAAGCAGCGCCCCACAGACTTGAGACGCCACCCAACCGAACACAGACATCAACCAACAGAATTTCCAGGCTTGAGACAGCCTTCAACGAAGTGGACACAGGCGTTAACAGCAAGAGCTGTAGCCTGAAAGGTAAAACCGCACACATCAACCTGAACGTCGTGACCCAATCCATCTCCCTTTTTAACAATTCCAACAATCCCTCGAAACCTGTTCGCCATAACTGCGATTTGCAGTCGCACCAATTAACCGGACTTTGCATTGAATACCTGCCGCTCGATCTGTACATATATTCCATGGCGACGAGAAACATACTGAATGCTCGTCTTAAGCTCAAGGTAGCACATGGCTGTCATGTGGCTCCTCACTGGCACTCGTCCTTTCACCCGCATCTGGGGCCGCTGCTTCACTTTGGATCAGGCTAGCACATTCCTGAGCCTGTACATTATTTGGAATTATGGTAGTATTTCCAGTGAGAAGGGTATTGGCATTTTCCACTCCTATATTGGCCAAGAGGTCAGCTACCTTGTTGCCTTCCCTCTTAATATGAGTGAAAGAGATGGCTCTGTTACTGCGAAGCGATTGTTCAATAGCCTCCAGCCTTGCTTCGAGCCTCCAGCTAGTGGCGATTTTCCTTGCTTGAGATCCATTTTGGAGGCGCTTGGCCATGTTAATGAGGATCTAGGAGTCTCCTTCCACGACCAGGGGTTGAAGGTTGAGATGCTAAGCGAGAGTGAGCCCTTGCCAGAGTCCCTCTAACTCAACTGAGTTGTTAGTATCCCAGCCTATGTTTCCAAAGTATATCTGCATGGGAGTGCCTTCATAATTTCTTAAAACCGGCAATTCCAGGATTGCCTTTGGAGGCACCATCGAAGTTGAGCTTATAGGAATGCTTTGGGGGGGCTTTCCATTTGCCTTTGTTGATGTTGCTGCTTTTGGCAAAGTCGTTCTTCTGAAGTTCCTGAGGAATATGCAGTTGCCAATTGTCTAGGATACTTTTCTCATTGTGTAGAGATGGAAGATCCTCCTACGTCCAAGGTCGGAGCAGCAGTGTTTCTTTGAGATTCCCACAAAACCTCTTCCATATGTCCTCGATCGGAGAACATTGGTTTTTGAATATTCCTTTGTTCCTTTCCTTCCAAATGCTCCAGAGGATTAGACTTGGGATTATGTTCCACAGACAATTGAGGAGCTCGCTTTTGTAAGGTTTCTGGGGCCATTGTCTTAAAGAGTTGATTATGTCGTTCTCCATTCTGCATCTTCTTTGACATCTGAAGCTTGCCTTTTCCCATAGCTGATTGGCTAAGGGACATGTGTCCAGGAGGTGTTGGAGAGTTTCCTCATTATGATTGCAATTATGGCAGATGGATGGACCATGAAAGTTTCTTCTTCTTAATTTATCCCAAGTGAGTATCCTTTTATGTCCAACCAGCCAAAGGAAGTAAGAGACTTTGGGCCAGGAATCGAGCTCCCATATTTTGCGCTAGATTGGATCAGAAGGAGTGGTGATGTTGCTTACTATTTTGTACGCCTCTGAAGGAGTGAAGGTACCTTTTGGTTGGTATCCCCATCGAAGGATGTCATTTCCTTCGTCATATCTGATATTTCTTTTCCGAAGCTTCGTCTCCAGTTGCTCAGCATCTTGAAGGTTTGTGTTATAGATTAACTGATTACCCTGTTTCCATTGCCTGAAGCCGTGCTCCGTTTCCTGCAACCAGTACTGTTGGATCTTTTCCTACTGTTGCTCCTGCCTGTTGAGTTTTGGAGCTGGGTGCAGAACATTGTTGAGCTTTGGCATCTGGTTCCATGCATCTGTCCAAAATCTTGTTGTTCTACCATTCCTCACTTCCCAGAAACTGTGCTTTTGAATTAATTGGTAGTGCTGTTTGGCTGCATTCCACATTAGCGAGCCTTTGACGTTGGGGGTGAACCTGATGAGTTCCTCCTGAGGTTTGTTGTTGGCATATTTGGCTATCCATAGTTTGACCCAGGGCTTTTCTGGATTAGTGACCCGTTGCCACCAAATTTTGGTACTCATGATGGAATTGCTATGCTCTGGGTCTCTCAAACCAATGCCCTCTTTGTCTTTGGGAGTGCAAACAGTGGCCCATTTTACAAGAGCCCATTTACGGTTGGTTGTCGAGCTGCCCCAAAGGAAGCTACGCTGAAGATTCCTTTTTTTTTATAACCCACTTCAGCGCTGCAAGGATTGAGAATAGATAGAGAGGCATTTCCTGAAGGACCGATTTGATGAGCACCACTCGACTGACAAGATTTAAAGTTCTATGAGTCCAAAGGTTAAGGCGAGATTCGAGCTTTTCAAGGAGAGATCACCAAGAAGAATGCTTTATGGCTAAGGCCGTGAGCGGAGCTCCAAGGTGTTTGGAGGGGAGGGAAGCAGAGGGAAATCCTAAGATGCAGGCAACCGCGGTCTTGACTGAGGGAGGAGTGTGAAAGAAGAAAATCTGCGACTTGGAGCAATTGACATTTGTGCCAGAGGCTTCTGAAAAATCATTAAGCAGGGTTTTGAAGCAGGAGGCTTCCTGGACAGAAGGGTAACCAAATAGCATTGTGTCATCGAAAAACTGCTGGTGGGAATTAGCAGGGGTATTGTGAACATATAGGCCTTTGAGCTGATGAGAATGGAGGGCATTTTTTATATGACGCCCTAGACCTTCAGCCATTAGGACAAAGAGGAAGGGGGATAGGGGGTCACCTTGCCTGATCCCTCTGGAAGGTTTGAAGGGGCAGGAGGGGATACCTTTGACAAGGATGGAGAATTGAGTTTAGGTAATTAGACTCATGATCCACCGAACCCACATAGAGCAAAAACCAAAGGCTGTAAGCATTTGCTGAATGTAAGTCCAGCTGAGTTTATCAAAAGCCTTAGAGAGGTCCAGTTTGAGAAGCATACCTGCCTACTTGGTGTGCTTGAGGGAGTGTATTATCTCGTGCATGAGGAGAATTCCATCCATGATCTGACGCCCTTCCACATAGCCCGACTGTTCCGATGAGATAAGCAGGGGCAAGAGGGGCTTTAACCGATTCGCAATCACTTTAGATATAACTTTGTAAATGACAATACAGAGAGCAATCGGCCTATACTTGTCAGGGGTGATAGAGTCTTCCTCTTTAGGGATAAGAGCAATGAAGGTTGTGTTTAGAGAGGGAAGCAGCCAATGGAGAGCTCTTGCTTTATCAACTCCCAGAAAGTGTGAAAGAATGTGGTGGTGAATCCATCTGGGCTAGGGGCCTTTCCTTCCTTAAGTTGAGACATTGCATCATCCACTTCATGCGTCAGTATGGGGCGAAGGAGAAGTTCATTGTGCTCCTCCGTGATAAGCTTTGGCACATTGTTGGTTATTCTCTCAGTAGCCGGACGCTTGTCTCCTTCAGGCTCTCGATGGGCTTGAGCGAAGTGATTAAGGAATTCCTCCTCAATTTCCTCGTGCTTCTCTATTTTTGCTCCTTCCTGATTTTGGATGTAAGGGATGTTGTTGTGCATTCTTCGCTGAACAATGGTTCTGTGGAAGAATTTGGTATTTCGCTCACCTTCCCTCAACCATCTGATTCTGGATTTTTGCTTCCAATATATTTCCTCCTGTTTCCGCCTTTCCTCCAGTTGGCTGTGGATGCGTTGTTCCTGTGCCAGTGTTTTTTCAGTGTGCCCTGTTGTGATTATCTTTTGTTGGAGTTTTGATAGTTCCTTGTTTAGTTCTTGTTGCGCTGTAAATATGTTGCCAAAGGTCTCCCTGTTCCACCGTTTTAGATGAATTTTTAAAAACCTGAGCCGCTGTTGGAACTGAAACATCTTGGATCCTTCAGGCGGGGTGAAGGATGTCCAAGTAGTTTTGGCAAAGTCTTTAAACGAGGGATGCGAGAGCCAGAACTCTTCGAAGTGGAAAGGTCTTCTAGTCAGATTGCCTAGTCTTTTCCATTGGAGGGCAATCGGCCAGTGATCCGATCCTGTGTGAGAAAGGATAGCTGCTGAAAAATCTCCTCCAAGGTGAACCACGTTATCTGATATAAGGAAGCGATCCAGTTTGGAAGCAATTTGATGCTTACCTGCTCTGTGATTGCTCCATGTGAAAGTACCATTACCAAAAGGTATATCTATGAGAGAGGTGTTCTGAATGAAGTCCTTGAAGTGGGAGTTTTCTTGGTCCATTCTGTTTCTACCCCCAATCTTCTCCTCTAGCTTGGTGATCAGATTAAAATCCCCGCCTATAATCCAGAGCGGGTGCCTTCTATTGTTGTTCAAGGCTTCTATGGTGTCGAGAAGAGTAATTTTACTTCCTGTATCCTGCGGGAAATAAACATTTGAGAGATTTCCATGGATGTTCGTACCTAGGATGTGAAAAGTAGCCTGGATGAGATGATGGGAGGCGTGCAAATCTGAAAGGGCTATCGCCTGTGTATTCCATGCTATAGCCAGCCCTCCCAAGGCTCTAGAGGCATCCACCACAACCGATCGACATCCTGGCCACGCCTTGGAGAGAATGCTACCTAATGTTGAGCTGTTACATTTGGTTTCTTGCAGATAGCACATATGTGGTTTTTCCATTTTAATCATGTTTTTTAACATTCTGAGTTTGCCTAGGCTATTGAGCCCTCTAACATTCCACGATACCAGCTTCATGGTTTAACTATTGATGGAGGGTTTATAGTACTTCGTCAATTTAGCATACCTGCCCGAGTCTACCAGGATTTTCCCGATCTCGATCGTTCGCTGAAGATCCGTTTTTCTTCCTCTCTTCTTGGTATCTTTTGGGGAAGGGTTACCATCCCATTGGCTACCTGGCTGTATACCTAGTTTATGTTGATGAAAGGCCCTAGAGATGACCACTTCCAACTTGTTGAGTTGAGCCTCTGGTATGCTGTCATATGCCTTCTTTTTGCGTGCCAGTTCTAGCTCTATGATGTCTAAGCCGTTCAGATCTATTCTCTCTGGTTCTTCTTCCATTAGTTGCACTTGATTTCTTCCCTCCATATTGATCACTGAGTTTTGAGGGGGGTCTAGCTTTCCATCGATTTCCATATCCTTGCCTTTCCCTTCCGCCTCTGTAGGACCTTCAGAGTGGATTACCAGGTTGCTAATGGGGGGTGGAGGTTTGGATGAGGAGGTTGTAGGAGGAGGGTGGGAGGACGAGGAAGGAGGGGCTGGGGCGGTCTCAGAGAGCGAGGGATGCTCATCAGAGGTTCGCCCAAGGATTTCAAAACAGTTCTTTGTGGTTGGGCCGTGGTTATTATCTTGCTGGGGCTCGTTCCCATTGTTGGGCTTCTTGTGCGCACGCCTTCGGCTAGGGGCTTTTGTGAAGCCATCCTGGGTTAGGGCTTCTGAGGGTTCAGGAGTAGCGGATTTGGCATTTAGCGGACAATCCCGAAAAAGATGCCCTAGAGCATGGCATTTTCTACAGCGAAAGGGGACGTGCTCATAGTCCAGAGGTTGAATCCATTCTTCATCTCGGTGAAAGAGATTTACCGATTCTAGCAAAGCTTCATTCAGTCGTATGAAGATGCATATGCAGGCGGAAGAGATGTGTATGCGGTTTTTTGTTTCTTCTGCAGCCCTGATGTATTCCCCTATTCCATTTCCTATATCTTTGAGAATGTCCTCGTCCAAATATTCATCTAGAAGTGAGTACAGTTTGATCCAAACTGGCGCCCATGTGAGATCTTCCTTGTCCGGGTTAAATCTTGGTATCCAATCCCTCAAATACAGACCCGCTGAGTTGAAAAAATAGGGCCCCTCTCCCAGGATTCTTTATTTGTCCTCCAGGCAGAAGAAGATCACAGTGAAGAAGCCTTTCGGCCCTAGCTGCAGGGTAACATCTCCTTTAGGTTTCCACTTCGCCGCAATCCAGCCATATAAGGCCCTTTCTGTCGGCCAGAACCCTATGAACTTCCCAATAAGGGCATGATCCTGCATGTATTCTATTCTCTTGTCAATCTTGTGTCCTGGCAGCTCTATTCTAGGTCGTTCTTTGGCTATGGGTTTGCACGTAGCCAATGAAACTTTCGGGGTTTCCTTCGGTTTCTCCCCACTTTCTTGTGCGGCGCTAGCATTTTCTTTCCACCCTTCTATCCCCTTGTTCCCGTGCTGATGCCTATTCTCTCGGTTCATGATCCCGTTGTCAATGGAACCAAAAACAAAATCCTGTTCAGGACCGTGCAGCGAGTTATTTGCGCCGAGGGAGGGCTATGACGCCCTCCCCTGAGAAGATTCCATTTGTCTTCCCTAGTGTCCTGCCATGCTGATGCGCAACAGAGTTCTTGGTCCAGCGCTTGAGTAGCTCCAGAGATTTGCAGTCTGCGCCGTGACAGATGAACTCAGAACCCTAATTGCCATATCCTGCAACCGCTCCCAGTAAGGATCAAGAACAAGCCTATTTTGGGTAACCATATAGGATCATTTTGAAATCATGTTTTTACATATCTCTTGAAATCTAGTTTTGGAATCCATTTTGAAATTCTCAATTTATATTACAAATAAAATGTGATCAAAATCAAAACTAAGTCTCAAGTGACATGTTGAGGACAGACTTAGTACAACCTATATTTGAAGTGTCTAATGGAAACATTTTTATCTGAAATTCATAGGGAAGATAGCCCTTGGAATATAGTTTCCCAATCAATTTGAATCACTTCAATCAGGTATCATATGAAAAAGTTATTCTTGAAATACTAACTGCTTGTCAAAAAATCTGCAAAGTGACAATTCTAGGTCTTGACTGTTCATTGGCATTTTTGAAATACCAAATCATCTTATTTTCAGAACTTGTTTATATGGGAGATGTATATTCAATTCTAAATTAATACACAATTTGAATCATCCCATTTGGACGTGAAATGAAAAATATATGCCACATTTAGTGACTGCATGTTTTCAAAACATTATAGTAAAACTATGCCTCCTAGGTCTGTTAATCACCAATTTTGTGATATCAAGCCTAAGAATTTTTAAAACCTGTTTCTACTGGAAATAAAAAAATGAATCTAATTTAATCTCCAAGTGGAATCACATTTATCTGATCTTTATCAAAGAAGTTACGCTTCCAACAGTGACTGTTGGTCTAGTTAAAAATTAACAAGCAGCTCTATCAAACATGGCACTCCTTATAATTTTTACCATATCATTTTAAACCATTTTGAAAACCTGTTTGTACAAGAGGTAGCCATCTGAATTCACTTCAACTTGGCTTTGGAATCACTCTAATAGGATATCAAACGAATATTTTGTAAACACAATACCGCTAGGAGGTCTAGGCTGGCCACCATTCCTCAAAGGGGTAAATAAATGCATTATGTTTGTTTATCATATTTGGACTTGTTTTCTAAGCAATGCTTGTAATAATTTACATGTTTATTGGAAGAAGAGAGACTGTACAACTCTCTTCCTCCATCATATAATGTTGTATTGCAAGCAAGTGCTATGTTTTTGCGGGTCATAGGAAGAATGAAGGAGTGAACTCCATGGATGAAGTAATTTTCAAAGTCAAATTCATATTTCAGAATATGAATACAAATGTTCAATTCAAAACAAAGTGAAAATTCACCTGATGTTGAGTTCATTCAATGAAACTCAAACTCTTGAAGCTTGCTCTTAGACACTAACCACCAACACCAACAAACCCTACAACGTGATCGAGATCAAAGCAAAAAGACATGAAGCTAATCATTAGAGGAAGTAGTCAAGTTCAATACCATGTCAAGTCACATCAATATTCAAAGAAGCCTTTCATATTGAATCCATATTGTTCATGATTTGATCCATCATCCATACTATATGTTAAGCTCCATGACCAAGCATGTTGAAGTCCAAGACTTATTATCTATCCATTTACTACTATATCATGACTTCAATATAACCTATTTCCATAAGCTTTCATACTTCCCTACTCCATTACACCCCACCTCCATTCATCAAAGAAAAAATAAAAATAAAAAATAAAAAGATCAAAAATAATAAAGGAGTTTGGTTGTGAAAATCCACGAAAGTGGCACAATACAAACTCGAATTCATATAGGAAAACCAACTTGTTTGGCCAATATGAATTCTCTATTTTGTTTTACCATTTCTTCAGTTTGAGTTTGCAGGAATCATCCTCCAAAAGAAACAAGACTTGAGGACAAGTATTCCTATCAGCAAGGGGGAAGGTTCGCAAAAAAGAAACTTAGTTGTGTAGCTGAATTGACGACGGAACTTGTATTGTTGGTAGTTGGGACCTGAAATATTTTTGAAATCAATTGCAGAGGGACTTGAAATGTTAGCAAAAAGATGTATATATTGCATAAAAATGTACATGACAAAAGGGACATGGGTTATTATGAATCAATTGCAAAGAGACCTGAACGACATCAACAATCAATGGACCAAAATCAATGAAGGATGCTAGAATAGAAAGCATAAATAAGCTCTATCTATCTACAATATTCAATCAAGACAACTTCATCCAATATTGTTAAAGAACATCAGCATTCATCCAATACTACAGGGAAGTACAAGAATAGTAAGTACAAAATTTTGCTCTTGTAAATTCAATTTTTTGTCGAAATTTTTAGACTTTGTTAAAATTGAGTTAATACCTGAATGCATATTTTATACATTACCTTCATCCTATATCCCTTATTTTATACCCATCATCCTATATTCTACATTTACATTTACCCTATACCTAATCCAATGTACATATGTACATATTTTTTATTCCATAACCCTAATTTGTCATTATCCTTATATCCTACATTTCCTTCATATATTCCATATTCATTTCATAACCCTAACCCTAAGTATTTTTCTGTAAAGCAAAATGGATCGAAGTGAGAATTTAATAGGTTGAACCTGCACAAACAAAGCAAGCATTAGTCCTATGGAAACAATTTTAAACATGACCTAAAAATGGTCATTTTAAAATTAAGGAAATCATTGCAATACATATAGAATATCAAACAAACAAAATTGAAATGATATGATGCAATAAGGTGAAGTTATAATGGAAAATTGAATACAATATGATGGCAAACCTTATGGAACTATGAAATGATATCAACCATATGGTAAAGGGTAAGATCATTTCAATAAATAGTAAATACATGTGCAAAGGAAATATATGTGAAAATATATATAAGGGAATACATGTTGCGCATATGCACATTATTGAAACATATTGAAGGCACACTATTTAAATCTTGCATGATGAAATGATATTAGGTGGGGCATATGATTCAAATGAGCTTGCAAACCGAGTACGTGGTTTATATCTATGTCTTAAAGAAGGCAAAACCAAGAACGAGATTGAAAGTGCAAGGGTGTATGTATTTGAAGTGATGAAATCTGACCGTAACATATTTGTCGTGGATTAGATGGAAGCTGCCAGAGACTCTAGAATCCATGACTAATTTCTTTGCAAGATCTTGCCAAAGGAAAGAGAGCCACCATATTTTTTTTTTACCTCAAGTCTGCTCGATTTCCGTGAGCCGAAACAGCAACCAAACAGTGAAACAATTAGAACATTTTGAACATGTAGAAAAACCTTGTGCGTATTAATAGAGAAGAAAAACGTTTAAAAAAAAAACACAGTGAAAGAGCCACGTTGCATTCCGGTCAGAGCACAACCAGACAACAGTAAATGGTAAAAACGTTTTGGAAGAAACCTTGTGGAAAGTAAAACGTTTTTTACAAGAGCTACAACTATAGTCAACAGGTAAAAACGTTTTGACATAAACCTTGTGCATTACTCAAAATAGCTCTACCATTTTGCAACTCAAAATCATGAATTTTGTTGCCATCACAGCCGTTGAGAGGCTCAGGAAATCGAAAGAACAAACAGTTTTACAGAAAAAACGCAAAAAGAAACCCTGTGTGGAGAAATGTGTAGCCACTTGCATTCATACAGCACAATGAAAATATTTAACAATGAAAAAAATTTAAACACGGTTCCAATTATCAGTTTGATGGTTATGCACGGCGTACCAGACGTCAGTGAAATGGTCAAAAATGTTTTTTTTTAAAGTATGATCAAGCAATGTGAAGTGTCGTATAGGAAATGGGTCAAAACGTTTTTTAAAAAAACACAGAGAAAAAAACCACGTTGAATTTCTGTCAGAGCACAGCAAAGGTAATAAGAAAACAGTCAAACGGGTTTAAAAAAAAACAACAGTGAAAACCCTGTACAACTATAGTCAATAGGACAGTAAATAGTAAAAACGTTTTGACATCAACCCTGTGCATATTAACAGCAAAGAGCTCTGCCATTGTGGATGCTCAGAACCATAAGTTTGTTCCCATCACATCCGTTTGAGGCTTAGGCAAGACGATAGATGCGAGAAGCAAAACGTTTTGGCAGCGGATGATAAAAATAGCTGAGACTGTGGAGAGATAAGTAGGTAAATTAATGGAGATAATGCCAAGCCGTAATTTATGCAGAGAATTCCTTGAATCACGCAGAGAAATCCCAGTGAAGGTAAGCATCGGTCCCTCAGAAATTAAATTAAAACTCGAACTTCAGACAAGGACAATATTGTTGCAAAGACAGAGACAAATGAGTTTTTTAAAATTTTTTGATGAAACAGAGGATAGAATATAAGAAAAAGATTAATAAAAACATGTTTATTATGTTTTTATAATCTTTTTATATCAAAACTTTGTTCATATTTTTGAGGATTGGTCTCATCTCTTTGACAAGGGCAATAGAAAAGAGGTAAGCAGGATGCTGGAGAAACATTTGAAGAAAAAATTGATTGCAAATTGAATGATCATTCAATCTCAGGAATATATTTCAATTTTGAGAAGCTACTACTTTTCGTTGTTTTTTCTGGGCAAATGAAAATGAAATTTGAAAAACAAAAACATGGGTTTTCTTCAGAACGAGCCTAATTAGACTCCATGGAAACAACTTTCTCAAATTAATTTCTATTTGAGATATTTTTATGGTTCTTTTGACCCCTATTTTGCAAATTGCATGGGTAAACGAGTGGCTAATTGAAAGTGAATGTCTAGACATAAAAAATTTTGCTTCTTTTAGGGAGATGTAAGAGCAATTGGATATTGGATCCTTTGAGTAAAATTGTTGATTTGAGAGGGACATGAATCCTGTGTTAGAATGTATTGCAAAATTCAAGTTTTATTTGTTGTGTGAAGCTGCTCATCCAGAATGATATATTGGTAAAGAATGTCATCCACAAGAAAAGAGAAGAAGTACATAAAAGCATAGATATCCTTTTTACAGGTACCTTCATCTTCAAAGGGACAGAGCCACAGGTACATCAGCAGATCAGTCAGCATAGAGAAGTAAAAGGTCAAAAGGCAGAAGCAAGCATGAGGACATGCTTGAAGATCAGTAAGGGGGAGATGTTGGCCCTCAGTTTTGGTCTATTTTTGCTTAGGGAAACCTACTTAATACTTATATTTTCCATCCATTTTCCATCACATCCATCTCATTTTGATGTATTTTATGCATATTCAGGTGTTTAATTTAATTTTGCAATTTCTAGAAGTTTTTATGAAAACTAAGTTTCAAGTGAAATTTTGTACTGAATCAGAAATTCCCATAATAGCTATGTGGATGACCTATTTGCAGGAAACTTGGGCTCAAGTTTGATGCATGGATGGATAGCTTGGGAACTAGGACTAAGCTAACTCCACTTGGTTCGGCCAGAGCAAGCTTTATTAGGCCCGGTCAAGGCTGGTCAAACATGACTAGTCACTAGAAAATCCCTAGAAAATAGGGCAGTTTTGAGATTTTATGGGATTGACCATATTTCTTGGGATGAATTGGATGAGTTCGAATTAGATAGGTGGCTATGAGTAGATATGAGTGTTAGAGATAATATAGATCAGTTTGTTTCATTAAACCTCTATTTAAAGCCAAGACTTCGATGGCTTTTGTAATGGAATTTGTATGTAACTTTTGTATAATTTGAGTTGGGAGCTAATTTGAAGAACTTGTTTCATTCCAATTTGTGTTCATGCTGTGGGTGATTACTAAAAGTTGTTGTAGCTAGATTTTCAAGTGTGCAAGCAAGGGTGGAACGCCCCACACATAAGCTAAGTACTTCTTGGATCAGTTTTCATTGTTTCAAGACTAGTTTTGTTTCAATGTATTTAGATGTGTGATGATTGCTGAATGAATATTGGTTTAATTCTAATCTACATATGAAGGGACACAAAGGAATTTAAGTTAAATTCTCCTTCTATTTGATCTTGAACTAAAACTAAATTTCATTCTCCATTTTTTAGCTGAAGTTATTGCTGCATTTCTGGTTTAAAGCAACGCTAATTGTGATATAGTAGGATTGTGAAGAAGGACAATTTGGACCTCCTTAGTTAGGAGTCTCTTCTTTTACATCTTTTGCATCATAAACCATTGTTAATTAGTGCTCTTATATTTATCTTCATGAAAGTAGTATTGTAGGGAAGGACAACTTGGTTCTCCTAAGTTAGGAGCCTCTTCCCTCATATATTACATAAGTGAATTAGGAATTGTTAAAATAGGTTCATATTTGTAATATGTACTTCTTTAAATCTTCAAATTTTATCTTCTAAACTTGATTACATCTGATGTCCATATACAGTGGATTTGCCTCCAAGTTTTACAAACCCGGATTAATAATTAAATACTTGTGTTAATTTAGTCAATAAATTAGCCCAACAAATGCTCACTAGATCAAAGCTCAGATTAGGAGAAGGAGAGTTGGTCGAAACTAATCCTGAAATTGGGAGAGTCTATCCTCAGAAGACAATGTCAGAGGAAGGTTCTATGGGGCCAAACCCTCAATTCATAGAAAGTTTCCTAGCCATAAAGTCCATGGTAGAAGAAATGTATAGGGACTTTAAAAAACATAAGGATGAAGATTCATCAGGCTCTAAGCAAGACAAAAGGAGAAGATGAGTCTCATTTCCATGACCACTCCAAAGGAAAAGGGAAAGAGGAAAGCTTTCTCACAACTCCTAACAACCCTGAAAACAAAAAGAAAGAATATTTGATCAAACTAGATGTCAAATTTGATTTACCTGTATATGATGGAGAGTTGAATGCAGAAAAGTTGGACAATTGGATTAAACAAATTGATGTGTATTGCAGAGTGCAGAATATCAACTCAGACAAGAACAAGATTCAGTTGGCAAGCCTACGCTTTGGAGGCACTACCTTGGTTTGGTGGGAAGGCAAAACCTAAGCTGACATGAAAAGACATGGTAAGACTATCTCTGCCTAGAGTGAATTTGTTTCTGCAATCAAAAAACAGTTCTATCCATTGGCCTACATGCAACAAGCCATGATGAGTTGGAAAACTCTTCGACAGTTGAAAGGGAAAAGTGTGCAAGGGTGCACTCAAGAATTTAGAAAGAGAGCATTGATCCTAGGAATCTTATTAGACTCACCAGAGACTTCGCTGAAGTACATTAGTGGTCTACACAGCTACATGAGGCATACCATCCTCATGTTCAATCCCACTAGTATAGATGAAGTATTTGTACAAGCTACTCATCTAGAAGCTAGAGGAAAGAATGGAAATCCAGAAGTTGGGCCCAACCCATTGCAAGCAAGAGCAAGGAGAAAAGGAAGTAGAAATGGAAAGCAAGGAGGGCTAACACTGCACGGAAGAGCAAAGCTTCATGCACTCACTGTAAAAAGGATGGGCATGATGATGAGCATTGTTGGATTTTGCATCCAAAGCTGAGACCTAAGAAGTTCGAGGGCAAGAAGAAGAAGACTACTACAGCTATTCAGAAATATTTGGGATTAGACTTGGGAGATGAAACAACCATTGCAGCTACAAGTATAACAGGTAAGAATTCTGAAGCATCTACTAGTAATTCTGCACAATCTATTATTGATGAAGAGAATGAGAGAAAAAGACATGAGATTTTTCATATTCGAGTTATTTCCAAACATCAAAATATTGATGTTTTGTTTGATAGTGGCTCACAAGTAAATTTAATTTCTAAAGCAATTGTAAGGAAATTGGGATTAACAACTACACCTCACAAGAAACCATACCCATTAGGATGGTTGAATGATAAAGCACAACTACAAGTGACTAGACAGTGCAAACTCAAGTTTTTCTTTGGGTCAGCATTTGTAGATGAGGTTGAGTTAGATGTAATTCCTTTGGATATATGTGGAATTATTTTAGGAAGTCCTTACTTGTATGATA
>APFE031722644.1:324131-373574 GCA_000404065.3 Pinus taeda
TTTAAGTCAAGGCAAACGAGTAGAAGAATTGGATTATCATGTAAAGGATCGACTCCTATATCATTGTGGGAAGCTATGCATTCCACAAACTGAAAGAGTAAAGATAATTCGAGAAGTAAACACTTCTCTAATATCAGGTCACTTTGGGGTAAGTAAAACAGTTACGCAGTTGCAAAGATTTTGTTATTGGCTAAAAATGAATGAGACAATTTCTAGATATGTAAGAGGGTGTACTATGTGTGCTAAAAGCAAGCCCAACAATAGAAAACTAGGCTTGTACACTCCATTACCAATTCCTTCTCACCCTTGGAAAAGTGTTTCCATGGATTTTGTTGGAGGACTGCCTAAATCTAGGAAAGGTCATGATTAGCTATAGGTTGTTGTGAATAGGTTCAGCAAAATGTGTATTTTGATAGCTTGTAATAAATAGATTACAACTGAACAAACTGCAAAACTGTTCTTTGAACATGTATGGGTTCATTTTGGACTACCCACTTCCATTGTATCTAATTGAGACACCCAATTTTTGGGGAAGTTTTGGTCGAGTCTGTGGGAATTGATGGACACCAAACTAAAGAAAAGCACAACTTTTCATCCACAAACTGATGGCTACACAAAGGAAGTTACCATGACAGTGATCTAGTTACTCAAAGGATATTGCAGCAAACATCCTAAGCTTTGGGATGATCATTTGTGTTATGTGCAGCACGCTTACAACAGAGCAAAACATTCTTCTACACAGAGATCTCCTTTTGAGACCTGTTATGGTTTCACACCAAGGTCTCGTTTGGATTTTGTCTTTGGTAAAGATACCACAGTTGATGGACACAGTGATGTGGACAGGGCAACTAGGTTCATTGAACAAATCCAAGAGATCCACCAGGCAATACAGGAATAGTTGGAAAAGAGCCAAGCCAAATACAAGGCAAGGCATGACAAGCATTAGATGGAGCATAGTTTCCAAGTTGGTGACCAAGTCTAGTTGTACATCAGCAAGGATAGGATGCAAGGTGAAGGTAAAAAGCTAAAGCCTATCAGGTATGGACCTTTCAAAATACTTGAGAAGATTGGTGAAAATGCTTTTCACCTTGATCTACCAGCTTACATGCACATCTACTTAGTCGTGAATGCAGACTGCTTGAGATTGTTTGAACCCTCACTAATTGAGAATCCCGAAGAGCAAAGTCAATTTCCTTCTATTGATGACCTTCTACCTGAATACCTTAATGATTGCAGGAGGACACAGTTCTGGACAGGAAGGTGAGGACAATGCACAAAGGAGATGTTGAGTACCTCATAATTGGGCTCAAGGGTTCAAAGCCGAATAGTGCAAAGTGGATAGAGATTGGACAAGTGAGACAATTGTACCCTCACTTAGTCGATGCTTAAAAACCAAATTTTGGTGGTCCAAAAGCTTTTTCAGTGGGAAGGTCGTGATCCAAATTAGATCCATGAAAAATAATCAAGATGCCATGACTATATCAAAACAGGACAGACTTCGAACTTGTGAACAAAGAGTAATCAGGAAGACCTCTGAGAGCGGCAGTTTGCAGCCAGCAAGGAACGACGAGGACCTTGGTCAAAGCGTGCTGACTGTGGCCCATGGAGACCGCGCAGGAGGCAAAATTGGCACTTGGGAAGCCTAGATCAGGAAATAGAGTGCATTTCTGAAGCACGATTCGCACATCGTTGGGCAAAACCCCTCAAAAAGGAAAGAGCCCCGAAGCGCTCGGTCGCATGGAAGCTGGGAAACCATGGGAAAAGTGCTAAGGCGAAAGGGGGGACCCACGCTCGAAAACCGGCGGTATTTCTGGGGCACCCTTGGGTGGTAAGCGGATTTGGAAAAAAACGAGTGATTTCATTTAGCACCCGACGCGTGGCAGACGGATGATAGAGAAAACCACTGCTCATCACGTGCTAACGATCGAGCAGGTCAACCGCACGAAATGAGCGAATGGCGTAGGATTTGGAGGCTCCAAATCTGACGGCGGAGATTGCGCTCGATGGAGAAACTGGATTTGATAGGATATTAAGCCACGAGACATAAGAGTTTGAGGTGTGATTTGACCGTTGAGTTGGCGGGTGAGTCATTGCATAACGTAACCGAGAAAACCGAACCGTTGAGGAAGAGCTAGCGTAGTTCGCGAGAGGACAAGTGGCCACTCCCTGTGAGTCGTTGACGATGACGTAGAGATAGGGAACTCCCAACAAGCAGCAGCAGGTGATCTGACGAGAGTGGAAGAGGAATCAAACAGACGTGAGACAAATTGGCTTTAAGCCATGAACAGACAGAACAGAAGACATCGAGAGGAGAAGAAAGTGAAGACAGAGAAAAGAAGAGACAGTGAAGCAAGAAGTAGAAAGACAGAAGGTTGAGCTGGCCTGCAGCCTAAGGCAACATCGAGCAGACAAAAAGCTTGAGAGGTTCAAGCAATCCCTGAGAGGATCCATTGGGAATTAAGCACCACATTGGGCTCCTCTCATTAAAGACTATAGAAGTTAAGACTTGGAGAGGAAAAGAGTCAGTGCACTCTAATGGCTTGGGGAATCTAAGAACCATCCTGCCAAGCATCATTTTTCTTTCAGGAGACTCAAGTTGAGCTCCTCATTGTAAATCTCTACTTTAAAGACACAATAAAAGAAGGCCACCACTAAAATTTGGACCGGAGACGTAGCCCTGGATGATAGGGTGAACTCCTTATTAATTTGTTGTGTTCTTGTATCTGCTTAATGTGTTTCTCTTATTGTTTTCCATCTTCGAGTGTCTGTGTATTTTGCAATCTGATCGATCCATTGCCTAAAATAACATAGACACACACCAGCACATGAGTCTGTAGTACCTTCATTCAATAATTCTTTAACTGAGATCACTCAAAGTGATTTTCAGATTAGTGATCAAGATTGGAGGGTATGCAACCCTAATGAGTTGAATCAACAACTTTTGTTCCTTCACGCGAATTTGAGGAAGCTGGAGGAGTGGGAAAAGGAATTCCCAAAGCTCTTGATAGTTTCCACAAAGTTGTTCAAGTATGAACCATATATGAATTATATATATTTTGTGCTTGTTCAACATGGTTTGGGGGCTTGTGGTTCTGAGACCCTGGGTGATTAGGATTGGAGGGTATGCGACCTTGATGATTCGAATCAACGACTTTGTTCCTTCATGCGAATTTGAGGAAGCTGGAGGAGGGTGAAAAGGAATTCCTAAAGCTCTTGACAGATTCCACAAAGTCGTGCAAGAGAAATTTTGCTTCTCTGCCTGAGACCCTGGGTGATCGAGATTGGAGGGCATGTGACCCTGATGAGTCGAATCAACGACTTTTGTTCCTTCATGAGAATTTGAGGAAGCTGGAGGAGGAGGAAAAGGAATTCCCAAAGCTCTTGACAGATTCCACAAAATCGTTCAAGTATGAACCATATATGAATTATTTTTACAATTCAGGATTCCAACCTCTCCCTAGCTTCTTTCTGGTCCCAGTGATGTCTTCCTAACAAGTTCCTAATGGCTCGATGGCCATTACTAATATTCCTTCACTCCTACACCTCCATGGAAGCAACTAAGCGGTGTATATGCATCAACATGCCTTTGTCAAATTGTTCTTCGCCTTGACCATGCTAGGGAGAGAGAGGTTGACACCCACGTCCTTTCCATCTCTTCTGGCTCGACCCCTTTCACGGACCATGATGATCAAACCTGAAAATGCTCTACTTTTAACCTTAAACACCTTGAATCTCTCTACCTTGCTAGACCCACAGTGTCCAACCACCTATTGAGTGGAAAAACTAAGCGAATGAATGTCCTGTTGAGTGCAAATGACGAAATTGATGTTCTTGACTGTGAGTAAATACCTTGTACTCGTTTGGTCGGTCGTCCATTTCCCATCTGTAATGAATGAAACCTTCAATTTGCTCAAAGAATGACCACCACCCAACCTCTCTCATTAATGAATTAAGCAACAATGACATGAGAAATATGTCTCACCTCAATGGATGTGAAGACACCTGGATCCGAGAAAAAACATTTGATATCATTTATACAATTACAAAAAATTATATAAATTAAAATTAAAAAATATTATTCATTTTAATCAATATTATGATTTTTTAAATATAAAATTTTGAATAAAAAAATTTATATATCAATATTAATATCAAAATAAATCCCAAAAATTGAGATGCCAATTTGCTACTTGCAATGGTATTTGAAAATTTTGAGTAATTGTTTTGTTGTCCACTTGCTACTTCATGCCAGAATAGGATGAGAAAGACCAGTTGTTTAGTGAATTTTTTTTGTACTTGATGTTAAATTGGAGCGAGTTATTAGTGAGAAGTTTGTTTAAGTGACAAATAGTTATGAGAGTAATCTTAGGATTGTGTAATATAGCTTTTGTAACGATAAAATTGTTAATGATATACATTATTTTAATTTAATTTGATTAAATATTAAAATTTAATAATATATATTAATATAAATAGAAATTAATATATTTTAAAGTTATATTTCCTTTTCAAATTAGACATGGTCACATGTTTATGTTGCTTAATTTTTTTTTCATTAGTTTTTTTTGCCTTGTTTTTCAAGTCAGTTGAAGGTGATTGGGATGTGGATTTTATTAAGTCAGTTGAAGGTGATTGGGATGCGGATTTTATTAGAGATTTCATTATATTTATGACACAGGTGTTCCACCCTCTCATATAACCTAGTTCAGGAAAAGAGTAACATATACTAACAAATCACAACCAAATATTTTGCCAAAATTCCACTCAGCCATGACTGCATCATGTAAAAAATGCATGATATGAAGATTGATTACTTTCACAGGATTGACAAGATCTGAAGAGAGTTTGCATATCACATTTTTAAAAAATATGAAAATTGACACACCACTGCATAATTGTAGATCTATTTCACAGCACAATGCACACAAGTTATAGACAATCTAAATAGCAGAGGGCACACAAGTTATGGAAAATACAAATAACACAATGCACGCAGGTAATAAGATTTCAGAATCTTGGTCTTGGTAATGCATTACAAAACAGAAATGTTGCTCGCCACCATGAACAGAGTGGGTTTGGTCTTGTGGAAAACTATGCCATGTTTGCTGCATTAGGTCTGTGTGGACCTCTCATGACTTGCATTAGGTCTGCATTAGGTCTGTATGGGCCACTGGCTCTCAGGCCATGGTAAGAATGTAGGTGCCTGATAAACATGGAGTTAGAGGTTTCAGCTCAGGGCTTGGCCAGCTCAAAAAGCATGAAGAGGCTAACTCCGCTTTTGTACCCAACTTCAATAGAGGGTCTATTTCATTTGTAAAATAGGGCATTTAATCAGATGAAGTCATTTATTGGCCTTTAGCTGGCATTAGCATAAGCAGTGGCAGGAGCACCAGTACTAGTCCTGAAAGAAATCTGGACAATGGATTTATTCGTGTCACAGAAGCTCCCATATAATGAGGCCTCGATTAATCAATCATATATATGTCAGAATTGAAATAAAAACACAGAATGCAGCCTAGCCAGTGCCATTCTCTCCCTTATATGTACATGACTCAATAACTAGAAAGAAATACTGGTAATGCTACTACTAGTACTTGGACTGAAATAGTAATGCTAATGAGTTCCCTATTCACTCTTCCATGCATACAGCAACAATGAGAAGCCAGATGGGCTACCAGTTTCAGTCTCCATGCTTGCCCATTGCAATACTGAAGAGCTTGAATTTGAAGAGGAAGAGGAAGAGGAGCTGGTCTTGAAGAAGGTCTTATCATGGCCTCTGATATTGAATACAGATGGAGGAGGCCACTGCAAAACAGATGGTGGCAGCGGTTGGCAGGGGACAGCAGCAGCATTATCAGTTCTTCTAGCACTGTTTGATATGCGATCGCCTGAAGTCTGGAACATGAAGACAGCATGGCCATGGGTGGGATTGAAGAGCCAATTGTGCACATCCCAGAAGATTTGTATTGAGGCTCCATCAACCTCAATTGTCTGATTGCCCCTGAACTTCCACATCAGGTGCTTGACCTGCAACACCACCTGCTTGTCAACTCTCACATACAATCTTGGCTCCTTGGATCCCCCTGTGTGGCATTCAATCACAATGTCATGAGTCCTGCAACTTTCACCAAACTGTGCCTTTGTTGTGTAATATCTCTTCCCAAACACATGCTCTCTTCTAGACAACAATGTGGGCTCAGTGAATGCCATCCTTGCATGGGTTTTCTTGTAGGCCTCCTCCTGCATATCTCCCAATAGCAGTACTATCTCCCCCTCACATATCAGGGCCACGTAGAAGCCCTCCTGTGGTTCAGGCCCACATACGTATTTAGCATTGCTCACATCCCAGAACACATCCATCTTCTTCCCTTTGACATCAAAGCTCTTGGATCCATGCTTCTTCCAGAAGGACCATGGCTTCATATCAACCTTGCACATATAATGACAACTTGGGTCATTGACATGGACACTGAGGCCATGCCCCATGAGATTCTTGCACCATGTTATGGTCACAAATTTGCAGATTCCTGCAAGTTTAGTCTGATACAGACAAGTTATCAGGTTCTGTGTCATTCTGCTGCCAGTAGAAGAAGAAGACTTATCTGTCAAGTGGGCACGTCCGGGATCTCCAAAACAAGAAGGAAATGCTTCAGGCATTTTCCAGATCTACCTGCTTGTATGAATCTACACAGCAAGAATTTCAACTATGCACTCTATATTTATTAGATTTGAGCAATAAGATAGACATACATTGTGCATCCATTAAGGTTTTGGCACCCATATTAAAAAACCAGTCAGATCTTTGCGCCTACCAAAGAATTCTCAACACACAAATCAAAGGTAAAACCTGATCAGCAAGGCACCCAATATAGAATCCTCTGCCATTAGCCCTAAAACAAAGAATCGATGTACTGAAACAATCTCAACTAATGGGGAATTCAACCACAATCTCCAGCTAGGTTTCTCCCAGTTCATTGTAATGCCTCCCTTATGCTCAGATAAGAGCTTTTCAAACGTTCATAGATGGTATTAAGCTCAGAAAAACAATGGATGAAATGGTATTTTGTACAGCAACAAAGCAGAAAAACACAATGAAACGACAACTTTAAAAGATCCTGAATTCATGACAGAGAGCTTCTCCTGGATCGGACCTTCAAAATTCTAGGTACTGGGCCAAACAAATAAAGGGGTCTCAAATAGAAAAAAAACAATCACACTGCTGGATCCAATTTCATACAATTCTATTCTAACAGATGGGGCCTCCAGAGAAGCCCTGTCTTTGCTACCTAAAACTCCATAGAAGCTTGAGGCCCTTTTAATGGACCACCCAACAACAGGAGCTGATATGATGCCCTTTGTTTTACTACTGGCAACTCTTTCTCTCCCTTTAAGAGCAATTAATGTGGTTATCTGTTTGCTAGTCACCAAGCACATGACCCGGCAAAGACTTCAACGTTGCTCACTATTTTCCGGAGTGTGAAGAAAACACGTCATAGCCAGGTAGGCTAAAGAAGTTGCCTTGAAAACTTGTATACAGGTCAGGTTTCCTAGTTATCCATTTGAGTTTCAAGTAATATATTTACATTTTATTTTAATTTTTTCATTGAGAAGTGGATTAATCGTAGTTTTTATTTGTAAATGATTATATTAATATATAAAATTTCATATAATAAAAATTATAGTTATCCTAACTTTTAGGAAGTAATAAAATTTAATTATATATTTAATTTAGTTTATATATTTTGTATTTATTTTTGTCATAGCTCTTATATTTATGGAAAGATTATTTTGGAAAATGTTAATTGCTATTTATTTTTTTATATTATTATAAAAGATGTATTTTTTAATTAATTTATTATATATTAATTTATTTTTTTTAAATGATTATATATTATATTTTTAGTGCCAAGGGTTAGTTTTACTAGTCAAATAAGTGCCTTGTTCATATGGTCAATTCTCCTCGAAGCCTTTGGGGTTAGCCTTAACTATTGGCCGTGGGCTTGATACCTTTGATCAACCTGAGATATTTGCGTGAATATAGCGGCCACCCAGTGACTGACTGCGGGTGTCCGTGAACCACACGTGAAAAAAAAATCATATTATATTTTTAATATAAATTTTATATACCACAAATCATTAATTTTTTTTTTATTATTATTAATTTAGTATTTATTTAATTATTATTATTATATTATTTTATTTTAATGCTTGTTTATATAATATTAAAATTTATATATATAAATTTTGTATTACAAATTATCGTTTTTATTTTATTTATAATTTTTATTATTATTGTATTTAATTTTTTGTTTATGTAAATATTGATAATGTATATAATGTACAATGTATATTATTATTATTATGTTACCGTCAAGCCAGACACCATATTGGTATATGATATTCTCTTATTTATGGGACAAGGGACCCATCTCCCAAAGAGTGATTTGATTACTAAATCTACTAGACATCCTCTTTAAAAAAACACATACTCTTAACCATTAAGCCCAATCAAATTGTATATTACAATACAACTCAATATACATATCATAATTATTTATATTCAATATTCACCATACACCAAATTTACAAACCACAATACATATTATAAATACATTTTTTTTAACAAATATAACTCACAATTCAAAATACATATCAAATATATATTTAACTTTTTATTTATATAACGAGTAGAAAAATTTAAACACGAGAAAAATATATATCACATAATCTAACATTCATAAATACAACCCAAAGGTCATGTAATAATACAACCCAAAGGTCATGTAATAGGTGTATTGAACTTTGGTCATTCATACATAATTTATATAGAAAGAGGAAAAGATGAACACAAAGCATATACATCCCTCTTTGTAGAATGAAATTTATTAATATGAGTTTCATAATGTGTAAAAACTTTGATATCACTTAATGAAACTATGTTAATAAATAAATAAATAAAGTTAAACATAAGTATATATATTTCACAAACTAAAATAGATACCATGGATTTTTATTAACACATAAATCTATAGAAGAGAGGAAATGGACAATTACAAAGCATATACATGTTAAAAAAATCTAACAAATATGTTGATTGAATTGCTTTGGTTTATATAAGCTTATTATTTGTAACAAAAATTATATTTATGTGATTTATTTATTTGCATTTTATTTTATTTTATTTAAAAAAGGAAATGAAATATAAATCATATATCATTTAAGTTGAAATAAATATATGCAACATTTTATAGATGGAGTCACACAAATTTGTAAAAATTTATAAAAAATAGGATTAGATAACTACAAAGCATATGCATCTCATAAGAAATCTAACAAATATATTGATTGAATCATTTTTGTTGAAATAAGATTCATCACATATAAAAACATTTATATGTATGTAACTTGTCCGCCAACTATATAAAAAGCATAAAAAAAATATTCATTTTTATAATTGTAAAAACAATTTTAAACACAATCACATTATATCCACATCAAAGGTATACATTTCTAATCATAAAGATAACTATATGCAAAATCTTAAATATATATAATTTAATGAATCTTGAAAACATGCTTTATAAGGACATGTCTCTTTCACTTTATTGGATCCTCTTTAAAGGATGATTTATAGTGCTTCAAGTCACTATAATCTCAATGACCTTTTTGTACAGATGATTTAGAGTGATTTAGCTTGCTATAAGTTTATTTTTTTGTCAAGTTATCTGTGATCTAGATTTGATATGTGGCTTGAGGAGTCGCGACCGCGGATCGCACCCACCTTGGGCCACACCAACCCTTAGCTGACTAGATTTTTTAGCATGTCTCCTCCCCCTAGCACAAGGCACAACCACCCTGGTGAGGTTTGATCCTAGGTCGCCTTGCGAGGCTCATCCTCAACTGGTTGTGCTAGTGAGACCTAAGAGCTTGCCATAAATTTATGAGTGAATTCACATCGAGATAAATTGTGATAAGTGAGTTGTTTGTGCTGATATTTGCAATTTTTGGGGGTTAAGTTTAATTCTTTAAATATATTGGAATAATAAATATCATAGTTATAATTATTTAATTAAAAGATATCTTATTAGCGGAGATATATTAACTTCATTTCAATATTTTTTCATATCAAGAAAGATATTGCTTTCACATTTTCATGGTATCTATATATATATATATGAAAACACCTCAATTTAAACTAAAAACAAACATAGATCCATTTTAAATATGGATCTAACATGAATTCAGAGAGATTCAATTTCTGTATGTGTAAATTTTTTCATGAGTCGACATTATTTAAATGTCTTGTATAGTTATTTAATTTTTTAGTTTTTAGATTTTTTTTAATTTTTGTTCTGGTTGAGATGAGAAAATTTTCAATTTGATGACGGACAAACACCCTTACACATCATTTTTAGTTGTAACAATAAAATTTTTCAGCTCATTATATATTTAAAAAATATTTAATTTCTTAAAATTAATTCAATGTATCTTAAAAAATTCACTAAAATTATTTAAAATAAATATAATATAATATTTTACAACTTATTTTTGTAAATAACATTTATAAATTCTTTCCTATAAATCTTAATATTAACCTAAAAATAAAAATATTTGATTTTTTTTTAACAATATTACTTAGAAATGGCCAATTGTTCTTAATAGTTATAACTAAAATCACCCCATCTCCCAAAATTACCATAAGTACATAGCTGCACAGTATACAGCGAAATCACCATATTAAGTACATGGCTGCACAGTATACAGCGAAATTTGACAAATTTTGTAAATTTTTAACATTTTGACTCTAAGTGAACTGTAGTGACATTGGTTTTGGGTTGTACTATCATTAGTAAAAAAAATGGTGATGACATAGGGAACAGTAAACATTAGTAACGATATCTGGATTGCATCTGCTAAACAATGGGCCCTCCTTTGGCCTCCTTAGTTGGAACCTTTTTTATTCCATTGATGGTGGTTGGGGGAATCACTCGAGGATGAGGCATGTGAGGTGGAAAAGCTCGTTGGATTACTTTTTCTTTTTGGAAATTTGTTCCTGCCTCATAGATCATGGCCATGTTGGGTTGGTGTGCCCCGCTGGGAGGATCCAAAATACCAGATTGGAACTGAACTCAGTTATAATTGTTGAAGAATATCAGGGAGAGAATTTGTCCAAGTTGGACTTTGGAATACACAACTCCTGGGTGTTGTTCAACTCTTCTGGATGTAATTACGTTGGAAGTGAGTTAAGTTGTCATTGAATAATTTCATGGAGAAAAAATGTTCCTGTTGGACTTTGAAGTACACAACTTTCTGACACTCTTTTCAATGTAAATTGAATGAGATTGAGGTAAGTTGTGATTATTGAAGGATGTTCTAAATTTGGAGTCTCTCTTCTCCATGTAAATCCAAAATCCAAAATTGGATTCTCTCTTCTCAATGTAAATCCACCACTCTCTTGCAATGAATCTGCCAAAAATGGTTACAGTTGTCTCCATGATGAGATTAAAAAGAATACCTTAAAAAGATTTGCCATCACAACCTTGATCCCCATAAGTACATATTACAGTGAGTAATGATTTGATCATTGACAAAATTCATGTCCTTGCAAACAAAGTGACTATGATATCAATGCCCTTCACATGCTTGATGAAATTATAATAGACATTGAGAGTAATGTCAAAGAATTGAGTAAGTATGGGAAGTGTGGAGGGAAAAAAGGAATATTCAGCAATAAAGTTGGTCTCTTTCTTCCAGAGAAAAAATGGGAGGGAGCATGCATTACACAGTATAATCAACCTCCTCAAAGACATAAGTGGAGGGCCAGTCAAGACCCATTGAGGATTTTCATGCCAAAGACCTCATATAAAACCATTGACATTGGTAGACATGTATGGAAAACAACTCAGATTGGTAAAAAATTCACGAGCTTTCATTCACTGTTTATAGGGCAGAAGGTACTTATCAATGCCCAATCCATTCCCAGGAGCCTTCCGTGGTGCATGCATAGAATGGGAGGCAAAGAAACTTGCTCATTCTTTGACCTCCTAGATTGGATCAGTAATTGAAATTACATGTCAGAGAACATATCCCTGTCACATAGTATGAAAAGTTGAGAAAATGTCTTATTTCTCCTGTGTAATTATGTGTCTTAAGTATAGCATGCAGTTTTTGTTCTTAATTTCTCAAATTACGAGAAAAAGTATGCTAGGTCCTATAAAGTTTATGTCTACTTTGTTATACAGCGTTTAAGGTATTTAATAATTACAAATAGTTCTCATGGCTTACAACTAAGCAATTGCTATATAAAATGATGTCACATCTTCTAAGTACTTGTTGGCATATTAGTTTATATGGTTTGATAAGATGGAATCAAGGATAAAAACGATTTACTTCCCACACTTTAGAAGTAACGTGGGGGACAAGAATGGTAGATAAAGTGGTAGACAAGAATATATATATATTATATTATATATATATATATTCAATTAAAATGAAATTATCTCATAATCATATTTATATAGTTTTGAATTATCTTTTTTCAATTTCAAATTGATTTTAGTTTAATCCACTATTTTATTTGATGGTAGTATTAAAGTTGTTATTATCAACATTTGTTTTCTTGTTCAGTGGAAAATAATAATTCCTTAATTTATGTTTTTCTTGTAAAATGATTTTTTATAATAAAATCAATTAAAATGAAATTACCTCATAATTTATATTTATATAAATATTTTATTACATTCTGATAAAATTAAATAATATAATTATTATTTGTTTTAAATAATATAATAAAAAACATATAATTGGTTAATACATAATATATATTTAAACATAATTAATGAGTAAGTAAATTAGTATTTGCATAGATGTGGCAAAGGAATAAGGTATAAATTGAACAAGAATCATGACATAAAAAATCATTAGATCTTATTGTCATTCTTTCTGTCTATTCATATCATTGTAGGAAAAGAAGGTAGAGGACACACATTGAATTATGACATAAAAAATCGTTAGATCTCATTGTCATTCTTTTTGTCTGTTTATAGAAAATACCATTGTAGGAAGATAAGGTAGAGGACAAGGACATTTGCATAAGCTTGAGGGTCTCAAGATCGACCAACTTGGATATTAATTCTAAGGCTTCAGGAGCAAGGATTTTGGTAAAGAGGGAGATGAGATCAAAGCTCACGAAGATGTCATTGGGGTCAAGTTGAATGGATTTGGCCTTTTGGATGAAGTGGGGGGAATCTTTAATGAAATAATAAGATGTGCCAAGAAAGGGTTGAAGCTTGGTGGCTAGTAAGCAAGAGAGTGCATGAGTGGGGCCCCATTAGCACTTACTATGGGTCTTAAGGGGATATCTTTTTTTATGAATCATTGATTGCCCAGAGAGTGCATGAGTTGGGGCCCCATTAGCGCTCACTATGGGTCTTAAGGGGATATCCTTTTTATGAATCATTGATTACCCATAGATTTTGGGGGTCATAGGATGAGCTGCTTCTGAGCAAGAGGATCAAGAATAAGAAGAGAAATCAGACAAGTCGCTTCTGAGTAAGAGGATAAAAAATAAGAGGAGAAATCACACTTGGATCAAGAATAAGAAGAGAAATCACACTTTTTATATGCTGTAGTACTTACTGCACCCAAATTTAGGAGTTAAAAAACCTCATATCCTTGAAAAAATCTACTTCAAAATCAAATGTATTATCTGTGCTTAGGCATGTGGTGGCCATATAAAAAAACAACAAAGGACTTGATGATCTTCAGATAATGAATTTGGTCTATTTTGCAAGCCAGAATACTTAGGATTGAAGTATATACATGTTTGACTATACACATGGTGAGACTCATTTACAATCTATATCAGATGAATCATACCCAAGGCCTTTTCAAATTCAATTACTATGTATAATGGTGTGCCATTAATATTGCCAATAACTGTTAGGCAAAAATTATGCTGTAATACAAAATCATATCATGATGTGATTTACATTGTATATGTCCTTTTTTATTTACGCCAATAATTAAAAAAACACAACACAAGGGCATTTGTGTATGACCATTGTTTTGGATTTAAAACATTTAACTTTTATATATATTCTCTTTACCTTATTCTAATTAGTACTCTAAAAACCAAACAACTTCTTAGATTTGTCGGCTCACATTTTGATTTAAGTACAAATTTTTAGTAGTATTTGATTAGTAGATTGCTTACTTATAAGCATTATATCACTTATGTCACTTTCTATTTTATTCTGGGAGTGGAATTGGTTTCATTCATTTTATTTATTTTAAAAATTATATAAAAATATAACTAAAAAAATATTTTAGAAAATATATAATTCAAATAAAAAATTCTATCTAAACTTTTTATTATAATATTTTTTATTTTTTAGAGTATAAGTAAAGTTATGATAATTTATAGCTAATTATAGTATTTAATTTGTATCTTGGGTGGTTAGGCTACTTGGTTGTTCTTTTCCCCACCTAAAAGTATTGTTATAATGCCTTCGTACATATGAATATTATTGTATTGCCTTTATATTGTTGGGTTGGCCGTTTATGAATAATCCAACTTTATTTATATTTAGCTTATTATTGTATAAGATAAATGAAATAATTTATTTTTATAATATTTAAATTAATTATTTAAATAAACTATGATTAAAGTTTCGACTTCCTACATAAAATATCAATTATCATGAGTAAATACAATAAAGATTTAAATCTTTAATCACCCATTGTAAATTCATTTATCAATAAATGAATAAGGGTATAATTACTCTATCAGCAAGTCAAAATTAAATCAACAATTTTCTTTTAAAATTGTTTTGAGATAAAGACTTATTTCTTTCTAATTTTTATTTTATTTTTTATTTTTTAAAAGTACCTTTCTTCATTTCAAATAAATTATTAATTCAATTTATTGTAAAAAATGGAATCAGTAAAAGTAAAGTTAAAATAAATTATTAATTTAATTTATTGTAAAAATTAGAATCAATAGAAGTAAAGTTGGAAAAGGATTTTTAGTGAGTGTATTTTAAAAAAAATTATAATTTTACTTTTAATGAAATAATTAGATTTAATAATATTATGTTAATTAACTTAATATTATTTCAATTGTAACTAATTGAATAATTTTATATTAATTAATTTAATATACGGATTCCAATGCCCATGTACCAAATTCCAATATTAATTTACAATGGTAAAAACATTTTATCATTGTATGTACATGGTTATCATATAGCATATACTTAAATATATATATTTATTAAAAGGTTGAAAATATAAACAGCAATCTCCATTACATTAAAAAGATACTATTGTAAAAGTTAGAATCATTAAAACTAAAGTTTGGAAAATGATTTTTTGTGAGTGTATTTTAAAAAAATTATAAATTTTTTTTTGAGACAAAGTTCGGTTGCTATATATTAATCTGAAGAAAAAAAAGAGGCAGTTTTCCATACATATGATGCTTCCTGAGCATTCTGAATCCAAGGAATTACAAAAAAGTTACTTTCCTTGATTCTTACTTTTGTTTTCCTGCCTCTAAGACTGCTTATACTACTGTAGATTCTTACATACTGCAGGCCCCAAAATTTACATCTACACACCATAACTAATCTATGTCTATATGACTTATCTTTCTTGCTGTAGATCCTTCTGGGTCTAGGTCTGGTTCGTTTTGCTTTGCACTAGAAGAGGATGTTGCGTATTTGAACTTTTTGTCCATCATAAACTTGAGAATGGATATCTTTTCTTCAGCATGGCTGCATCTGTTACTTAAACTGCTAAATTGTTCATGCAAGGAATGAACTCTATGTAAGAAGAGATTCATCTCAGCCCTGTATTTCTCATGGAGAATTCTACACTGTTCTTCGAGTCTAGCTTCGAGACTATGGACTTGATCCTCCAGGGCTTTCTGTTGTGCCCGCACCTCTTCAAATTCCACTTGTAAATCCCTGCAATGAAAGCACTGTTCTGGACGCTCCATTGGGACTGGAAAATATTTGTATGCGCTAATCACTTCCTTATCTCGGCGTCTCTGGTTTCTTTTCTTACTACTGGTGAGTGCCACCGTTCGCACAGAGGCAGCTCCGCTCTTGTAACTGCTTGAATAGATGCAGAAACCGCTTGGGGAGTCAACCTCGAGCTTGAAGAGGCTGCCTCGAAAAGCTTGGAGAGGTGCAGCTGCTGTTCCGCTCTTGTGACTGTGAGCACAAATTTCTCCTGTGGGAAGATGAGTCTTGACACCCGAGACATATAAAGACTTTTGCGATATGCTGTGATGGCGGGAGAGAGGTCTGCGCTTTGCAATGCTCCTCCGCACCGTCCAATGCATATCTTGGCCTCGATCAAGGATCTGATTGTTAGGACGATTTCCTTCTGCGTGATGCCTGATTCCCATGCTCTGAATAGATTTCCTAATCTGGATTTTGATACAAGTCCTTTCAACCATACTTGTGCTGTCCCCTGCACTGTTGATTTGCCTGCAGTCATAGATTCTGTTAACTACATTTCCCCGAACGTTGACTAGCTGCGTAGTTCTCATGGTAACGGTTGGAAGAGATGTTATTACAGCTAAGATTGCCTTTGGAACGTTCACAAGCCTTGTTGGTGCACTTGTCAGCTTCTTTATTTAGTCCACGGAGTATATGGTAATAGCGGACTTCCTCCAACAAATCGTAGAGGATCTGGTTCCTACAATTGATTTGCTGCAGTAGGATGTTTGGCGTGCTCTATCTTTGCGCCATGAGCCTAATGATGATTGCTGAATCGCCGAAGACTATTACTTTCTTAATTCCTATCTTGATCAACTGGGTGAGTCCCTGGTACAAAGCCAATCCCTCTGCCCTGTTGTTGGATAGTTCTCCTAGCCCCCACTCGAATTGAAGAATTGTCTCGCCGTTGGCATTGCAGATAAGACCCCCTGCACCTGCTAGGCCTGGATTTGATTTTGAAGCGCCGTCAAAGAACATGTAGAACCTATTGCAATTGCTCAACCAGAGTGCGAATTCCTCTTCCTTGAGCCTCAGCTTCCAAACGCTGCTTGTCTCTTTCGATTGTAGATTTCCTTGTCTTGTTGCCTGGGCGCTGATTATGTTTCCTTGGGCATAGTTGATCAGATTTCTTTCTTCAATGTTGTAATTGGTGGCCTCGATCTTGCTTTGAGTGTTGGCTATAATTGCCTCCACCGCTAAATTCTTAGCCTTGTGACACATGATTCTGGTATTGCATCCTTTATCTTGAAAAACTTTTCTGTTTCTTGCCAGCCAGATGCGCCAAACAAGGATTAGAGGTATAGCATTCCATATCCTTTGCGTCAGTTTGCTCTTCTTTTCTTTCCATGGATAATGTTTCCTCCAATTATAGACGGCTTCTGCAATGGTTGCCTTTGGTTCCCATGTGACTCCCCCGATTGAGGCCATCTGTTTCCAACATTCATCAGCTACCTGGCAATCTATAAACAGGTGTTGTATTGTTTCTTCTGATTGACAGCAGTTTGGGCACCTGGACGATCCCATAATGCCCCCTTTTTTTTAAATTTTCTGCTGTTAGTATCTTCCCTTTCAGGAGAAACCAGAAGAAGAATTTGACTTTAGGAGGAGCTTCAGCTCTCCAAACCAGTTTCCATTGACTCCATATGGCCTGTGGAAAGGTGCTGTCACAAAGATGTTGATGCCCAGCTTTGGCCGTGTATTGAGTTCCCGTGGGGTCCCATCGATAGCCATCTTTCTTGCCTCTTTGAGTCGGTGCTTTACTGTGCAGAAGGTTCTTTAAAGCTGCGATGCTTGTCTCTAGCTCTCTGGGGTAATCCGGTAATGTCCAACCTACCCATGCTTGAGAATGATTTTCCCATTGCGATATTTGAGCTAAGCACCATATACCTCTGTCATTAAGCCAACTTATGGCAGGGATTACCTCCATGTTTGATCCAATAGGGTGCTGTCCTAATATTCTGTCAGTGGAAAAATTAATGCTGCTCCCCCCTCCTGGGACCTTTGAGATGTTTTGAGTCATAAAGGGTATGACTTTCTTGCAGAGCTTCCAGATTTTTGTGCTGTCTCTATTGGGGATATTAGTGTCCAAGAGTTGATGCCTTGTGCTGTTCAGATATTTAGCCTCTAGAACAGTCTTCCACCATGTTGTGGCCCCTGAAATCAATCTCCAAATTATTTTAGCTCCAAGGGCTAAGTTCAGCAGTTTTGGAGATCTTATTCCAAGTCCTCCTTTTTCATTAGGCTGAATGACGTTCTTCCAGCTGACCAGATTGAACTTTTTTTTCTCCATTTTTCCTCCTTGCCAGAGAAAGTTCCTAAGAGCTCTTTCCATTTTTTGATGAAAGGACATTGGAGCTTGGTACAGAGAAAAGCGATAGATGGGCAGAGAGGCCAGACCAGATTTTAGAAGTACAAGGCGCCCTGCTGGGTTCAGCCACATAGATCCCCATTGTTGGATTTTTCTCTGTATTTTGTCAAGGATTTCGTTCCATGTGTCGGCCTTCAGAGGTCCCATACTCACCGACATCCCTAGGTATGTGAAGTGGCTCCAGTTTAGCTTGTCTGAGACTCCTAGAATGTTGGCAATGCTGTGGATGGTGTGATTTGATACATTCCATCCATAAATGCAACTTTTTACCTGATTAAATTTCCCTCCAGAATAATCCATGAATTGATCTAATATCTTCTTGAAGCGCCTTGCAATAGTGATGGACGCTCCTCCCATCAAGAGGGTATCATCTGCAAATTGGGAGTGGTTGATGTTCTTTGTACCTTGCTCAAATTTGATGCCAGTAATAAGACCTATTCTTCGGTTGAAATCCAAGGCTTTGATAAGAGACTCATCCATGAGGATAAATAAGTAGGGGGACAGGGGACAACCTTGTCTAAGGCCTCTAGAGGATTGGAAAGCAGCACAGGGTCTACCATTGATCAGAGGGGAGATCCAGGGATTCTAAATGCAGGCTTTGATCATATTAATGAAGGAGGGGTCAAATCCCATTTTATGAAGCACTACATACAGAAAGGTGTGTCTAACCCTATCAAAGGCATTGGCAAGATCTAGCTTTAGGACAAATCCTTTCTCCTTTCGGCTTATGTTTGAGTGTATGGCCTCTTGCACGAGAAGGATGGAATCAGTTATGTGTCTATTGGGGAGAAAGCCCCCTTGGTTTTCTGAAATCAAAGAGGAGAGGTGAGGCTTGAGGCTTGATGACAGAATTTTTGTAATTATTTTGTATGCTGAATTGCATAAGGATATGGGTCGAAATCTTGAGAAGGTGGAGGGCCTGTTCTCTTTTGGAATTAAGGCTAGATAGGTCGAGTTAGTGTGTCCCCCCAGTTTGCCTTTCCTTAGAACGTAGCGTATCATCTTTAGAAGATATTTTTTTATCATCTGCCAGTACTCTCTGTAGAAACTAATTGGAAACCCATCAGGTCCTGGAGCTTTGTCTGGGTGAAGACTCCAGATTTCTTTTTGGACTTCTTCTTCTTCTACTTCTTGTGTGAGCCTGTTGTTCGTTTCTTGGGTGACTTCTTTAGGCATGTGCTGAAGTAAGCTTGAGTAATCCTCCTCACTTTTATCCTCTGTCAGGAGGTTTTTGAAGTGATTGGTGGCTGCTTCTTTTATGGAGTCCTGGGTATTGTAGCTGTTCCCCTCACTATCTCTAATTGTACTCACAATGTTTCTAGCCTTTCTAACAATAGCCTGCTTATGGAAATAAGATGTATTTTTATCTCCCTCGCGTAGCCATAACTGCCTTGACTTTAGTCTCCATTTGGTCTCTTCGTCCCTTATTGTTTGGCTCAACTGGGAATAAAGTCTTTTTTCGTTCTCTTTGGCTTGTTGTGAGAGCCCAAAAACTTCAATATTTTGCTGCACTTCCTCAAGGTCTTTCTTGATGTTCTTTTTACTCAACTCGGGCTCCTGGTAATTGGCCTTTGCCCAGTTTTTGAGAGCCTATCTAGTTCGCTTCAGTTTTGTTTCCCAGATATATGTCGGGGAGCCTTCCACATGTTGGGTCCAAGCCTGCCACACCGTGTCTCTTGCTGCAGGGATTCGGTTCCAGAGAGAACAATATTTAAAAGGAAGTGGTCCAAGCTGACAATGACTGTGCAGAGTGAGCGTTATTGGATAATGGTCAAAGGCAGAGTTGTTGAGGATGTTTGACTGGCTGGTAGAGAAGGAGGACAGATATGCGATATTGATGAGGAACCGGTCAAGCCTATCCATGATATTGCCAGCTCCTAGTCGCCTGTTGCTCCAGGTGTACCTGCGATTCTTGGGTTTTATATCAACCAAATCTTGCTCCTGTATAATGTGCTCAAGTCAGTTTCTGAATGGGTTTGGGCTGAAGTTTCCCCCTCTTTTCTCATTGGCATGCAAAACCAGATTTAAATCCCCTGCAAGAATGAGATTGTTGTCTTGGTCTTCTTCTATATTTGTTTCCAAAGTGTTCCAGCACGCTTCTTTCTCTCTGTATTGATTCGGAGAATAAATATTGTATATTTTTACCGTTGTTCCATCTTCCTTGCTTTCTAGATTAACACTGATCCAGTTCTGGTGTATTTTGGTGGAGTTGCAGCTCCATTTGCTATTGTCCCACATTGTTAGGATGCCACCCGAGGCTCCTCTTGCTTCACTGGCACAACCGCTGTAACACTTTTGCTGGCTGATGACTCTGTTGATTTCGGATTGATCTTGCTTTATCTCTTGAATAAGGACGATTTCAGGCTTTTCACTTTGGATTAGATCCTTAAGGGCTGCTATCTTGGAGGGGTTCCCTAATCCCCTACTATTCCAGGATAGCATTTTCATCATGGTTTACCGGTTGCATGGAGAGGTGCTCTCCTCTCTTTACCTTTGTTATTATTTTCTTTATCCGAGTGTCCAAGAATGAAGGATTCTATAGGAGTCTGAGATCCCATGGCAATGTCTTTCTGTGCACTTTCTTCTCTATGTTGTTTAGCCGATTTTCTGCCAGGCCCTCGTTTTTTGGGTATATCGCTGGGCGCTCCATGATCCTTTGAAGAACTTCTGGTGACCCTAGCAGAGGGGGTGTCAGGGGAGGGCTGAGAGATGTGAGGGGGAGAGGGTTGAAGAGGGGGATCAGAGGGGGGAAGATCCGGCTCGGTTTCTTCCTCAGAGAGGGCCGCGAATGGATTAGAAGATGGAGGAATGGAAGGATCCGAAGGTCGGGGGGATGAAGGGGGGTGTTGAGGAGGAGGCTGCTGAGAGGAAGAAGAAGGGTGGTGGTGGGATAAATGAAGATGGATGGGGTGCTGGAGGGGAGGCCCAGGGGATTCAGAATCTGATGGTTTCAGAGGTGGAGATGTTTTTTTCCTTTTAACAGTTTCCCATTGCCCTTCTTGCTCTTCTGATTCTACATTTATAATTTTAGTGCATCTATTTGCAAAATGTCCATATTCGTGACATACCTTGCATTTGAAGGGTATCTGTTCGTAGTCCAGCTGCTGAATATGGCTCCAATCGTCTACTTTCAGTTTGATTGCTTCTGGGAGTCCACGCCCTAGATCAACTTCAACACAAATCCGCGCACAGGCCTGCATATTGTCTTTATGTTCGCTGCGATCTATGTATTTTCTGACCGCGTTTCCTATTGCTTTGACCGAATCATCGCCCCAGCAGTGAAGAGGGAGGTGGGGCAACCTGACCTAGACTGGAACTGCACTTGGTATATCTAGCTCTGGATCGAAATCCGGGGTCCATTTGTTGAGGTAGAGACCCCTAGAATCCATGAAGTAAGGCCCGTTTCTGAAGATTAGGTTCTTGTCCTCCTTAGTTTCGAAGTGAAAGGTAAAATATCCTCTGCCACAGAATCGGATGGATATTTTGCCTTGGATCTTGTCTGCCTAGTTTCGTTCAACCCACCTTTGCACTGTTTTGGGCGAGGGCCATAGTCCTGTAAATTGCCCGATTAAACCTTTCTCTGCTAAGGAAATGGCTGCCATGCGAGGAATGGTCGGAGGCAAATGGACTTCCTGTAAAATATCTAGCTTATTCACAAACTTGGTTGCTGTTGGTCTGGGTCTTTGCTGTGGTAGAGATTTGACCAGTTTTGAGAAAGCTTGTTGTAGCTTCGGATCCCCACCAGGCGGATCCGGAGGATCCATGATGCTGATCATTCAAGTTGTAGCAGGCAGGTGCGAAGGCAGGCTCAGGCGCGCGCGCGCACAGTAGCAGCAGCGGAAAATCTCTATTCTAATGCGTTCTTAAAAAAAAAAATTATAATTTTACTTTTAATTAAATAATTAGATTTAATAATATTATGTTAAGTAATTTAATACTATTTCAATTGTAACTAATTGAATAAAATTAATTAATTTAATATACAGATTCCAATGCCCATATACCAAATTCCAATATTAATTTACAATGATAAAAACATTTTATCATTGTATGTGCATGGTTATCATATATATATATAAAGGTTGAAAATATAAACAACAATCTCCATTACATTAAAAAGATATTATTGCAAAAATTAGAATCGGTAAAAGTAATGTTTTGTCTCCCCTTTTGGTTGATAGCTTATTGGCTGCACATATATTTCTCTTTCTTCACTAGTTATTATGGCAGAATATTGGCTATCAGTCATATTCCTCTACAATATTGTACAAGTTTGAAGTTATATCTCATATCAGACTATATCAAATGTATTTTAGACTTTATATAATTATCTAGTAAATACAACTAAGCTTTTCTGGTAAAAAAATTGGAAAAAGATTTTTTGCAAGTATATTTAGAAAAAATATATAATTTTTACTTTTAATTAATAATTAGATTTAATAATATTATATTAATTAATTTAATACATTTCAATAATAACTAATTAAATAATTTTATATTAATTAATTTAATATATAAATTTCCAATTCCCATATTACCAAATTCCAGTATTAATTTACAATGATAAAAACATTTTATCATTTTATACACTAAAAAATGATGACTTACTACATCAAAAAGGTCATTTGCAACATTCAAAATTCATTAGTAGATCTATACACTTCTCAGCAACACAGTTCACATAGTTGCATCAGGTTCAATTGGCATGTTGTCAATAAAGTCTTCTGCCTCATCCAAATGACCAGCACGGTTAAAACGCAGAAATGAGAGGTGTGTAATTTGCTCTATATTTGTGTTTTGTGGAGAATAATTCTACACCAGTGGAATCCTCTTACCGCCATTAAATAGAGGCAGCTCTAATTTTAGTGGCATTTACCAAATCTTGTATAATTGTACATTAAAACTTATCGTTGATCAGTGTAGGACGGGGTGGATGTACATGATTGGTTGTTTAATCTTGGATTCTGACATCATGTTTTTTTCTTGGTTAAGTCCATGTTGCAGCAAGTTGACTCCCTCATAGACATGAATGATTGTGGAAAGAGCCATGGCGTAAACTCCGGCCTTCTCGATTTCGCTGAAATTACTCAGAGGCTCAAAGAATACTCCACAAAGCATCACATCATCTCTAGCGATGACTCCCAGTGGCATGACACCACGCTGATCAATTCAGAACCAAACAAAGTGAATCCATACACCATTGCCACTGCCACTCCCATGTACTAAATTTCCTTTCCGCTCGATGGACTGGTGGACAAATTCAGCCGGAATATCGTTGGCCATAATTTAGTGCATCTACAATGATTCATGGTTCGAATTTCATTGAGTTACAAGATCAACCATGTTATCATCACAAAGGATAGGTGCTAAGTTTATCCAAGCAACAAGAATCCGAGCAGCAACACCAAGTCGAATCCCATCTCCTACATGTATTCCAAGATAAGTTCATAGACTATGATTTGTCACAGCAGTAGGAGGCGACGCTAACAACAAAGGGTCGAAGGCATCTACCAAATCCAATTCTCGGGGTTATCTTGATTTGAGTGGTTGCAATGGATTAACTATCCAGAGCCGAACACTGGGAAAAATAAATAAGTTTGATTCACAAGCCAGAGTCGTTTGTGCAGTTGGGAAAGCTAGCAACCGTCATCCAATTCAAATCAATGGATCATCCTAAGCCAATCGTCTGATTCACAAGCCAGAGTCGTTTGTGCAGTTGGGAAAGCTAGCAACCGTCATCCAATTCAAATCAATGGATCATCCTAAGCCAATCGTCTAAAAAAATATCGAATGGCATAGATTATGACAAGAATGCAGTGGAGTTGATTTCAGAGGGGAACACCTTACGACGTAATTATAATTGAAATTTTTATTTTATTTGAGTTAAAAATAAATACTAAATCATCAAAGTTAAAAGGTCGAGATTATGTATTAGTTACATCATATTGAAATTTACACATAGAGCATTCAATGTATTGTAACTATGACCAATGCAGCTATTGGATTTGAAAAATAAAACTATGACCTCTAAGAGCCTTCTTATTTTAAATTTTGTTTTTTGCATTCTTATGGTTGTCTATTCAAAAGTATTTTCTATCATTTTCGTTTAATGAGATCTCTTAATTATGGAGTGTTATTTTGATATTTAGTTATTTATTGAAGTTTGTAGATTACAAAAAATTGTGAGTGGGTCTAAAGGCATGATTGATATCTATTCATGAAATAGAAAAACACTAAAGATATACGGATTTAAATTTTAGAAAAAAGTTTGAAAAATACTAAGTCAATCAAACTTTCGAGTAAAGGTGAGATTGATATATGTTCCAATATCTAGATTGTCAAGTTTTTGATTATATGAATTACTGGTGATTTTGCATAGACAACATATCCTTTGAAGGATTAAACCTACATCATTGCTATCTAGAAGATCATTTATTTGGTTTCAATTGTTAGAGGCATTATGACGTGGCAAAAGCCACATCTACCCACATTATGCAAATAAAATTGCATGTCACACTATGTTCCAGGAATTTTATAATTCCATATTTAGTAAAACCTTCACAAGTCAAGGTTTAATGCTCCTTCAATAGAATCTATGCGGAAACATTTGATTTAACTATCCAAAGTTTGGACCTTTATAAACCTTTGAGTGGAACCTTCATAATATTTGGTTAATTCTTATTACCCGCACATATTCACCATACCATGGATTTTAGACTTTGGTTAAAACTCAACTGAAACCATAATACATTAATCCCACTTATTTCTATTATAATTCCCATATAATAGAAATATTTCATAAACCACACTTCAACCTTACATTTTCTCCATTCCACAAACCTTTGCACATATATCGATGCTCTCCTTAGTGCATTAAATATTTGTCATTGATCTCATTTCTCAATCTGACAGTTATCGCACAATAATTCGCGCCAACTAGCCTGGCCAATCTCCACCTTTTATTTCTCCTACCTCAATCCAACGATGATCACACCATATCGCGTGATTACATGCACGACCTATATTAGATCAAGAGCACGCGAGAAAAGTGGTTTTCTCATGCTACGTGTCTACCCCTCGAGTTAATCATGTGAAATCGTAGAATACCATTTACAACTTTTAGGGCGCGTGAGATACCGCTTACCCCTTGAGAAGACCGCTCCATCCTTCTACTAACAGGTGGCTCAATCTGATCCATTCACTTCTTGACTTCATTTTGTGTGACTTAATCCTAGTCATCTATCTCCCTCACTCTCGTTTGTTGATTTGACTGATCCAACAACTATACTTTGCTGCTATGTCCTTTTGTTTCTTACTGTGTAATATCCCATTTGACTTTCTACCTGTCTATTTGTTCTCACCTTACGGTCTTCACTTATTTTGATCTCGATTCTACTTAGTTACTTCATTTCTTTGCGCCTTTACACTTCCTTCATAATCCTTAGGTTTCAAGGAACCTTGCAGTTATACCTTCGCTTTAGCATTAAAGGTTTTCTCCAATAGTGTATGTGTGCAACCCCCTAACACTCCTCTCTATATTTCATCTCCATTTCTGGACACCTGCAAACCTATGTTACATAGATTTTTTCTAATCCACACACAATTTATAATTCAATTACTCAATCAACACTTGCACAATTTAGAATTAAAATATCTGTGTATATATAAACAAATAATTACATAATGAATCTCTCTCTCTCTCTCTCTAGACTAATTTTCTAATCAATGGGATTTTCCTTTCATGCCCATGGCCTACAGTCAACCCTATCTAATCTCTGCACTCTAATTTCCTAACTCGTTAGCTCTCTAACAAACTAACTCTCTCTATGCCTTTTAGGCTTACATTTATAAAAAAGGTTCTGTAACCCATTTCGATTCAGATCCTTAATCTTTTGAAATAAATCCTGAATATCCTCTAAGTCCACTTTTGACTCAACTAATCCCTAAGGATCCTCTCTAGTTCAAAAAACCATGAAACCAATTCCTAATCTAAGATTTACAATTAATTCCCAAAACTCTCAATCCCTCAACTATCCTAATTCTCTCATGTTCTCCAACATTCAAGAACATTTACAAATATGCCTCACATTACTTAATTAAATCTTATTCTTAATATCTCTCATAAAATTACTTAAAAACATTAAAATTACATTAATTTAATACTCAGGAAATCAACTTCATTGAAAACACAAGACCCCCTATGTCTACTAAAATACAATGAAATCGCTGAGCTAGATGCTCCTGCATCAGACTCCCAAGGTTAAAATAATCACGATCTCTAGATCATGTGTTCTCATATGTTGATAAAAAACCTCCAGGGTCCCAAACTTTAGTTTGTAGTTATCTGAATGCTCTATTCCTTTGTCGCTGATGTATGTTTGTTTTCTTTTGTTTCATCTTCCTCTCCTTGTCAATCACGTTCAAATTCTGATTGATCACTCTTCCTATTGTTGTCAATCTCCTCCATCTGGACTGCTTCATCATTAATTGCCATAATTCTTCAATCTCTATCTCCAGCACATCCTTGGGCTGGTACATACTCTGCCATTTATTTTTGTACTCTGTCCACTCATCTTCAAACTATTGTTCATTATTTTCTCTTTGAAGTTGTCGGATTCTTACTGTTGCTCTTTCATCCTTACCCTCTTGAGACTTTCCAAACAACCTCTATTCAATATCTGTAAATTTACTTTCAAAAAATAAATTTTCTGCCAATTCCCCTTGTACTTGATTCCTCTCAAATACATCACTATGTTGTTCATCAATTCCAACATATTTTCCTTCCTTTTCTTTGACGACCATCAGTAATTGTCCTTCACTTCCTTGACTGATTCTGAAAGTCAATTTAATTTCTTCAAGCGCGTTATCTTCATGCTTTTCTTTTTACTCATCAACATGTCTAACCTAGCAACTTCCAGTCTTCTTCAGTTCTAAAACTGACTTTTCAACTTGAAACATGTTTGTCTCATTTTCATCAAATCCTGTAATCATAAAACAATTATCAGAATTAAAAATATAAGGCCTCATTACCTTTGCTTTCTCTGGCAACATCTCAGTATGTTGCTCTGATTTTTCCTTCTATATCAGCACATTAGTATGCTGATTCAACCTCTTTAAAGAATTCTCCAAAGGCTCTCAAAAATGTCAGCAAGTCTCTCTTCCACACCATCTGCTTCAATGATGTCTTTCTGCTCTCGTCCACTATAGTGAACTCCTTCCTCTGCAATAACACTGTCATACTTTGATTTTTCTAGCAAATATTCAAGAAATTAAATTTCTCTTTGACCCTTGATAAGTGTTTCATTGTCACTTATAATTCCTGCATTTGTACACAATTTATCAATTTGAGATTACAAGGTTCAATAGTCTCAACTATTGCTTCACATATCAGCTCTTCAGATTGAATCTCATCTCCTTCTTTCACAAGAAATTATTCTTGGGTTGTAACAACTTCAAACATCAATGTATTACTAAATTCTTTCTGCTGCAATAATTCACTGCTTTTCGTATTCAAGAGACATTCTCCGTCCTTCTTTACTTTAGAGTATTTATCTTCTGAAAGATATTCTTCCATACTTTTGATAGCTTCAAAAGACTGCTCATCTTTTGCAAAACCTGTAATCACATCAAAATTATTAGATTAAAAAATACAAGGTTTTACATCCTCCTGCTAATCCGAATTTTTCCAACAGTTCAAAAAATCATCAATAATTCCTTCCTCAACAAAGTAAACTTCTTGTTGTCTTGAATTCGCACAATGGTTCATAAGATATTGCACGGATCTCCAGTCTTCATCTTCACCCAGAACTTCACCTTGTTCTGCTTCACAAATGGAAACTTCCATTCTCAACTTAGCTTCTCTGAGCTCTTCAAACTTCAAATGAGCATTCATTACCTGTTCAAGCTTCATTAGCTCTTCTGCTAACTGCATATTCACCTGTTGATTTCTCTTCTCTTATAGTCTCTATCACTTTAGTTTCTTCCTTATGACATAACCATGCTTTTGGTCATATTTATTCATCTGCAACATCTCCATCAATAACTCAAGATGAACAGTAATCTCAGCCTTCTCCCTCTCATATTCTTCTTCACTTAATTGTCTCTGTATGCCATTTTCCTTGGCATCCTATTTCTTCACCTTTCTTCTAATGCGGTCTTCCTCAAAACCTCTTTTATCTCTATTATGACTATCAGTAGTCATCTCCTTCTCTATGTTCATGAGTTCCTCACTCACTTACTATGAACTGTATTAAAGCCTCTGCAATAGAAAGTTCTCCCTGTTGTCACTTACCTCACCAAGCTTTCCTCTGTACTTGGCCTTTTGGAAAGAAATTGGTTCTCTATTCTCTCAAACCTATTTGAAAACTTCTCTTTGCTCCTTCTAGGCTTCAACTCATCTCCACCTTTTAAGAACACAACTTTCCTTTTGTATTTCAATCACAAATGAAATACTAGGTTCTGGTCACCTCTTCTTTCAGTCAGAAATTCTTACCAGATTTCTTCATTACTACTTCTTTTCTTTTGCTGAGATACCTTCTTTTGTCTACAACTTGAATTCTGCAACCACAATCTTCAAACCAAATTAAAACAAAAACATATCATCTCACCTTCAAGATCTCTGCATGATCTTGTTCTCCCATGCACCTGCATTTTGAATGGATTTTTCTCTGTTTCTTTGCATCTGCAAATTCTACTACACTTTATCTCTGTGTGCCTACTGTTTGTCAGATTTAAAATCTGATCTCCTCTTTCCTGTATACATACCTCCAAAACATAACTCTATTCTAAATTTCTCAAAGAATTCTTACACGCAGAATTTCCTTGTTCAGCTTTGATACCAAAAAAGACGCAGTAAAAGCCACATCTACCCACATTATGCAAATAAAATTGCATGTCACACTATGTTCCAGGAATTTTATAATTCCATACTTAGTGAAACCTTCACAAGTTCAGGTTTAATTCTCCTTCAATAAACTCTATGTGGAAACGTTTGATATAATTATCCAAAGTCTGGACCTTTATAAACCTTTGAGTGGAACCTTCATAATCTTTGGTTAATTCTTATTACCCGCGCATATTAACCATACCATGGATTTTAGACTTTGGTTAAAACTCAACTGAAACCATAATACATTAATCCCACTTATTTCTATTATAATTCCCATATAATAGAAATATTTCACAAACCACACTTAAATCTTACCTTTCCTCCATTCCAAAAACCTTTGCACATATACCAATGCTCTCCTTAGCGCATTACATCTTCATCGTCGATCTCATTCATCAATCCAATGGTTATCGCACAATAACTCGTGCCAACTAGCCTGGCCAATCTCCACCGTTTATTTCTCCTACCTCAATCCAACGATGATCGCACCATATCGTGCGATTACATGCACGACCGATATTAGTTTGAGAGCGTGCTATAAAAGTGGTTTTCTCATGCTACATGTCAACCCCTCAGGTTAATCGCGTGAAATCGTAGAATACCATTTAGAGCATTTAGGGTACGCAAGATACTGCTTACCCCTTACGAAGACCGCTCCATCCTTCTGCTAACATGTGGCTCAATCTGATCCATTCACTTCTTGACTTCATTTTGCACGACTTAATCCTAGCCATCTATCTCCCTCACTCTCATTCATTGATCTGACTAATCCAACGACTCTACTTTGCTGCTACGTCCTTTTATTTCTTACTGTGTAATAGCCCATTCGGCTTTCTGCCTATCTATTTGTTCTCACCTTACAACCTTCACTTATTCTAATCTCGATCTCCACTCTGTTACTTCATTTCTTTGCGCCTTTACACTTCCTTCATAATCCTTAGGTTTCAGGAAACCTTGCAGTTATACCTTCACTGTAACATTAAAGGTTTTCTCCAATACTGTCTGTGTGCAACCCCGTAACACTCCTCTCTGTATTTTGTCTCTGGTTCTGCACACCTGCAGGCCTATGTTACGCAATTTTTTTCTAATCCACACACAATTTATAATTCAATTACTCAATCCACAGTTGCACAATTTAGAATTAAAATATTTGTGTATATATAAACAAATAAATTACATAATGAGTCTCACTCTCTCTCTGGCCTGATTTTCTAATCAGTGGCCTTTTCCTTTCCTGCCATAGGCTTATAGTCAACCCTATCTAATCTCTAAACTCTAATTCCCTAATTCATTAAATCTCTAACTAATTAACTCTCTCTATGCCTTTTAGGCTTACATTTATAAAAAAGGTTCTGTAACCCATTTCGGTTTAGATCCTTAATATTTTGAACTAAATCATGAATATCCTCTAAGTCCACTTTTGACTCACCTAATCCCTAAGTATCCTCTCTAGTTCCACAAACCATGAAACCAATTCCTAATCTAAGATTTATAATTAATTCCCAAATCTCTCAATCTCTCAACTATCCTAATTCTCTCATGTTCTCCAACATTCAAAAACATTTACAAATATGCCTCACAATACTTAATTAAATCATATTCTTAATATATCTCATAAACTTACTTAAAAACATTGAAATTACATTAATTTAATACTCAAAAAAACAACTTCCTTGAAAACTCAAGACCCCCTATGTCTACTAAAATACAATGAAATTTCTGAGCTGGATGCTCTTGCATCACATTATTTTTTCTATGGTTTGTTTTTGGGAAGAATTATACCCAATTGTGTGTGTGTGTGTAGATGTCTATGCATGTGGATTGCAATATTGAACGTCTAAGGCCTTTGGTTGGTTGTGGTTGTGGTTCCATATTAATGTTTTTTGAGGCTTCAAATAGAATAATGTGTTTTCTTCGTTGTTGTGTAACACACCCAACCCCCTAATATTGTATTAGTGTTGTGGAGCATTTAAACCCAACCTCCAAGGTTAAGTTATAGAGTCAGGCTTATAAATTTCTCTCTTCTCCAACTTCCTCAAAACTAGTATTCTATATCACACCATCACCTTCTACACATCAAGGGATTTGTAACAATATAAACTTTATTTGGAATGGAGTTCTAGGCATAAATTTATGCCCAATTAATGATTTTACCTCCTAATGCCAGATGGCAGACACATGGCATTCCATACCCATGTGTTGTCATTGTACATAACCATGTCAATGGTACATGATATTCCTTTCCATGTCACTGCCACTTGGTAGGCCTGGTCAGATTCTTATTGGGCTTGGCTATTTTGGGAAAATCCCCATTAGCCTTGCCTTGATCCTCCTAATGCCTAAAGGTCTCAACACACCAACCTTATTATTTCAACTGGACCATCGTCGAATGATGTCAAATCACTTCTCCAATTATATTAGATGTGGTTCCAAGTCTCATCAGTATCGAGGAATCATCCTATTACATCAACTCCACCTTTCAGTACTACGTCACCTAACATGTCAATAAAATATGCTTATTGATGGGGTAGTTCCCATCAATCGACGACCTATTGAATTCCCTCAACACTAGGTGTTCCAAGATTATACCCTAATCAACACCTGGTCATCCACTATCCTAGTTCATTTTTCCAACTGGCGTTATTAATATCACATCACTTGATAGGCTTTTGGGTTCCATTACCATCAAAAGATAGGCTCTATATACACCAATACTCTCCCAATTATCTAAAGATAAAATTTTGATGCTTGACAGTCAATGCCCCAATGGCCATGCCATCCTATCATGTGGACCTACCATGTCATCTCCATGTCAACACATCAATCCATACTAGGAAGGGATCCTGCACGACGCAACATCATCATGACATGTCAGTCACGACATGGAAATGCCACATCACTCCATATGAGGACCACATCAGTCCTGCATTAGACTTGAGATTTAACTTGACATCCTCCAACAATCCATCTTTGTTAACTAACAAACAATAGGGTTTTGTCTCCTTTGGGGACTTTTCCAAGTGATCACTACTATGCCTTTTCCAATAACCAATATGTGGATCCAATTCCCACTGTTAAAATGATTCTTGTCTGTCAATAGACTTTTGGGACCCATCATCACCAGGGATTTACATGAATCCTTTGGCAGATTGTCCAATACTTAGGGTTCGATAGCTCGATGCCCCAATAATCTACTTTTTGTCTTAGCTCTTGGTCATGACTCCCATGTCATATTTTACTTTTGGACCGATAGAAGAGACTCTATTTGAGTCAATCTATGCTCGAGAAAGGCACACCTACATCAAAGAAACATTTTTTATAAATTTGGGTTTGATTTTGAAGGGTGGGAATTTGGATGTCATGCCATGTGACCAAGGCTAAGGCTTCTAATCCCAAAAATTTTAAGATTCAAACCCCAATTTTCTACATATTCCACTAAGCTTCCAAGCCCATTTCAAAGGGATAACGACTCATAACTTTTCAACCACTCCTAGGAGGAAACCAAAACATTGTCCTCAAGTAGGTAACATCAAAATTCTCACTTCCAACACTTATAAAATAGAAATGCTAATGTATTGGCTTATCTCCTAAGGAACAAAGTCCCCTAATGCAGAGAACAACTTTGAATTCTTCTCATACAAAGCAATGAAAATAGTTACGGCTTCTCTATTACACCAATAGCCTTACAAAATTTGGTCACATTACAACATATATACAGATCCTTGAAGCTCATACCCACTTATAAATATCACTTCAACATATTTCGTGTTTGTCATAGGAGGTATAACTCAATGGATAAATCTAGTGGAACAATATCATTTTCAAGGTATAAATAATAGCTAAAGCCTAAACCATTCACCACATTCTTTAATTCATCATCATAGACATGCATAGTAACCAATAAGAAAACTTTCATGAAACTGTAATAAAATAAAACCATTATAGCAACATTAACATCTCAGATTATGAACATATAATACACAATGGTCACATATGACATATGATAAAGGTTCCCTCTACATACAACATTCATTCATGAAAGTAGCACTAAACACCACTCAAGAAAATTGAACAATTCACTCTGCTCACTTCTCATATATATCCAAAAACATTACACCAACCTTCAACTTATTCTTACACACACACACAAATCTAACATAGAATTAAGCATAAAATATTAGAGAGTAATTTCATTTCATTGAGTTACAATTATCTAGCTCACTTAAACTTGTTGGAAATTGAAGAATAGAAAGTCACTGTTCACCTAATAATAGACACAACTATATTGTATATTTATTACAATTAGAACCCTCAAGCTAGATATGCTATCTTAAGGAAAGTTTCACTCAAGGAATTCAACAATATTTTAATCCAAGATATAGAGTATGAAAGCCACTCTCCTTCACTAGCAAGAAGCATGGTTCTCCTCTTAAATGATGAGTCTATTTTGATCACACAACAAATTATGGCCATTGTGGCTTGTACAACATAAAAGGAAATCCCTTCATCACTTCCAAAAATTCCTTGATGATTCTCCTTATCTTAGTGCTTCTTGTGCATGAAACAACATACCAAATAGAATTTCCTCATGTCCTTATTGACTCAAGTTGACAACTTCTTCACTAGCTTCCTTAGTTGAACTCAGATTCAAAAGTGTGGCTTCCAAACAAGTCATCCATGACTCATGGGAGTTTTCCAAGGTTCCTTCAACTTTTGGTCACTCTCTCACAGTCACCCTATGTTTCAGGCTCTATAAACATACATTTTTCATAGGTTTCTTATGCACACTAGTTTTTGGGTTCCCCCACAGTCTGACTTCACTCACTCTTCATTTGTTATGTTATTTCATGTCTTTTTTCTCTTATGTTTTCCCCCATGAGCGTTTCCATCCACTCTAGGAGTTTGAGTCCATACTTACATTACAAATTCAACCTAAACTCTCTCTAGTATGTCACATAGCCCATACATGGAGAAGTATGGTACCTCCTCCTCCATCTATCTCATAAATTCTTGAAAGTTGAATAGTTTAGTTATGAATTCAAAAAATAAAAAAATTAAGTTATTTTAGGAGATAGCAAACTTCCAAATCCCCCTTAGAAGATTCCTCAAGAAATATATCTTTTCATACATTAGGATTTGTATTGGTTGTTCCTCCTCCTAAACTTCAACAATTTATAAAATAATTAACAATACATTTAAATAAAATAATGTTTGTCGAGATATGCATGTTAGGAATCCAACATTATAAATCTTAGTTACATTTACAAAACTTGAGCATTAAAAACTGATACTACAATCCCCTCCCTCAAAAGGAATATTGTCCTCAGTGTTCTACTATTTGTAATTGATTCATGGCATCCTCTAATTGTACCACACATAAAACAAATATTGGCATTGTCCTTTTTCATGTTGCCTTATTTTCTCCAAAGAGCTCCATCTCACCTCAACCTATGCGTTGACTCAATTATGGAGCACAAGATCGTCTATTGAACTCATCCACTATGAGTTTCTTGAAATCAACCACACTACGTATGTATAGTATTCCTCTATACAATAGTAATCCATATTTTGTTAGCTGATATTACTCTCCCATTGCCCCCTTCGGTTATACAAGAATTCCCATAAATGTTGGAAGCATTGATCTCTTGCAATGCTTCTTTGATTCTTCCCTTGATGTCTGACTCACATGTATTAATGGCTACCATATATATTACTTGCATGCTTTTGTTGAGTGCATCTTCCACTCAGGTTTCCTTGCCCTTGATGTCTTTTATCTCAAAATCAAACTCACTTATGAGCATCCTCCACTTGGCTTGCTTAGCATTCAATAATATGTTGGCCTAGTGTGATCTATTATTAGTGTGAACTTCCTTTTGAGCATGTAATGTCTCCACATTTGTAACGTGTGCACTATGGCCTCTAGGTCCAAATCATGCATTACATAGTTCCTTTCATGATCATTTTATTAATTGGACTCATAGTTAATCACATGTCCCTTTTACATGGGAACTCCACCAAGTCCCTCCTTACAGACATCTGTGCAAACCAAGAAATCTCTACTTGAGCCTACAAACTTTAGAATATGAGTGTATGTGAGAAGGTGCTTTAACTATTCAAAGCTTGTTGTGCACTTTGATGCCCAATGAAAACTTACTCCTTTCTATTGCAACACTATAATCAGGTGTCAAATCTTCAAGAATCCTTGAGTGAATCTTCTATAATATCCCACTACCTTGATAAAATATTTTGTTTCAACTACATTATTAGGAACAACCAACTCCATTATTTCCTCAATATTTTTAGGATCAATTGCTACTCCTCATAAGATAATATGACCCAATTAATACACTAGTGATTCGAAGAAGTCACATTTGTTGATATTAATATATAGTCGGTGGTCTCATAGAACTTGTAACATGACTTGGAGGTTCTCTTCATGATCCTCCTTAGTCTTTGAGTGTACTATAATATCATCAGTGAAAACCAACACAGACTTATCCAAGTATTTGTAGAGAATATTATTCATAAGACACATAAAAGTGGTTGGTGTGTTTGTCAACCCAAATGACACCACAATGAACTCATAGTGTCTGAATGTTTTAACCGTGTGAAAAAATTACCTACAAATGAATTATTAAAAAACAAAAAGTATACAATGGTGAGAATAGAAAATATAGACAAAGATTTTTCTCCTGGAATCGTAAACAAGGAAAACTAGATTGAATTTTTCATTATATTATTTTCAATGTTACAACACATTATATACATGTCGAAGCATTCATAAATCCCCAATCCATTAACCCTGGAATATAAGATAATCATAGTTCCCTTGAATGGATCTACAAAATACCATGGGAAAAATCAACATGCCCAAACCATGCGCAAAAAACATGCACAAAAGCATGGGTGGGTTTTCCCACCATCCTTTGGTCTTCCCAACCATCCTTGAGTCCACCTAAAAAAAACAAATTGTTGCATTTCCCCAAACCTAATGGAGGGAGGCTACCACCCCCTTTAAACCCCCTAAAAGCGGGGGGGGAGAGGATGTTGTCCCCTCGCTGCACCCAACACAACATAACAATGCTTGTAGCTAGTTTTACAAAAAATCTAAAGCTTACCTAATATCCTCCCACTTATTTTTTTTTGCACATAGGGGGATGCAAGAGTACATAGTCATCAATCCAAGGTCGCAACACCTATTGTTTGTCTACACCAAGAAAACTTCTCAATGCTAATGGACTTTGTTAATGCATATGCATTATTCTTCAAAGTGTCCACCTTTAACAACAACACCTTTTTATCTTCAACCATATCCCTTACAAAGTGCTACTAAACAACAATATGCTTTGTCTTCAAATGATAAGTAGGGTTCTTTCCTAAGAAAATTTCACTTTGGTTGTCACAATCTATCCTTATAGTTGGTTATACCATGTTAAGTCCCTATACTACTAATGTACCCCCTTATTGTTGTTAGTGCAACCCCCTTATTATATTGTTGTACCCATGTAGTACCCATATTGATATTATTGTGCCCCATAGAAGCCCACTATTTTTATTGTTGTGCCCTTACATAATAATTGTTATGTCGGCTCTGATTATATTATGACCCCTTAGACTCCTATATATATAAAGGAGGTTTTGTCATTTGTATCATCCAAGAATTGTTCATTTGTGTAATGTAAAGGAGGTTTCACCCTCAAAGAGGCTAATTTCTAAGTCGTTGATCTATCTTTTCTATCTTTTTGGGAGCTGGTTTCATAACATTTGGTATCAGAGGTTTGGATTCTAGGGTTTCACTGCTCCAAACAGGTCATCATGGAATTTTCGCTATAACGTTTTTCTGCGATGTTTTAGAAGCTAAAAAAGAAACCCATTTGAACCGAAAGCTCTTTGAACCTTGGGTCCAAATTTTAGATCTTGTTTTGCTACATTTTCATAGATATAGTCCAAGACATTTAGGGTTTCTGCAAGCTCCCAGATTACATCCCAAAAAGGTAACCTTGGGAAACTCGTCATAACTTTCTCTCTAAGCGTTAGATTGAAATTTCATCAGACATTATAGAAATAGGATGGATTGTAATTTTCTTTGTATTGGTTTCAAGTCCGAAGGTTGAAACAGTGACACGTGGAACTTTGTACAAGTTCGCTCTACTGAACCAGTCTATAATCAAGTCATGGTAAGAGATTTGGGATAGCTCTTTCTTGAAGAATCCAGTATTGATCAGACTAGTGGAGTTAGAAAGAGGACTTAGAGAGATACCACAGGACACAATTTTAGAAATGGGAGATCTGAAATTATAGAGTTACAATCGTTTCAAGATCGAGCTCCTAAAATCAAGAAAAAGCAATATGAGGAAGTTTGATGGCAAGGATCTGGTAAATTGGATACTACAGATGGAGCAATATTTTCATCTACATGGTGTACAACTATTAAAAAAGGTACATGTTGCATGTTTATATTTAGAACCAAATCAATTTTTATGGTATAAATGGCTTTGTTCTCGTAAACCACTTGTCACTTGGTCAATTTTCATGGAGGAAATGATACCACATTATGAGGATACAAAGAGAAACACCTTCTTTAGCCAATTGATAAATGTCAAACAAAAGGGTTCAATGGTAGAGCACATTGAGGACTTCCAAAAATTGAATATAAGGGTAAATGATATTCCAAAGAAGCAAAGGATTGATGTCATCATAGGGAATTTAAAGGGTAACATTCAACATGAGGTTTGTCTTTGGGAACCTGATTCATTGGAGAAGGCATTCAGGTTGGCAAGAAAAATTGAAAGTGGAATTATCGAAACAAGGAATCGTACCGCTCACAACTATAAACATGGAAGTGTTGTTTCCTCTATCCTTCCACAACCCACAAGGTTGACACCACAACAATTGGAAGAAAAAATATCGAAAGGGCTTTGTTACAATTGTGATAGAAAATACACTAAAGGTCATAAGTGTGCTGAGAAGAAGTTAATTTACATAGATTGTGAAGAGGAGGAAGAAAAGGCACAAGAAATGTCAAAATAAGAGGATATACACCAGGAACAAGATCTAGAGAAAGAAGAAATGAATCCGACCATATCATGTATTGCATTGAATGGAATTACCACTCCTCAAACTATCAAGATAGAAGGACATGTCAAGAAGAAAAAGGTAATAGTGTTGATTGATTCGGGCAGTGCCCATAATTTTATTCATTGTAAGATAGCCAAGGAATTGAATTTCTTCCTATATCCAACACTAGAGTGTCAAGTGATGGTTGCAAGTGGAGGAACCATAAATTGCTTTGGAAAGTGCCATAATATTAAGCTATCCATGGGAGAATATGTATTGAATATCCCAATGCTTTCCATTCCAATGGGTGGTGCTGATGTTGTACTAGGAGTCGAATGTCTACAGTCCTTGGGTACAATAGCTTTTAATTTTTAAGAACTTTTCATGAAATTTTCTTTGGAAGGAAAGGAAGTTGAATTAAGGGGTATCACAAGGAAACTAGGAAAGATAATGAACTCTAACAGAATGACAAAGCTTCAGAAGAGAGAACAACGACGCATAATTGCACAATTATGTTCACTAGAGGTTCCCAAATCAAAATCATCTATTTCTCCAAATCTCCAAAAAGTCTTAGACAATCATTCCAAGGTATTTGAGACTCCCAAAGGCCTCCCACTTATTCGTGATCATGATCATGCTATTCATTTGATTCCAGGAAGTGTTCCTCCAAACATCAGGCCTTACAAATATCCATATGCCCAAAGGACTGAAATTGAATGTATGGTTGCATAAATGCTAGAGGTTAGTATAATTATCAAACCAAATTCAATAAACGAACCAAGGGATGACTGGAAGAATGATGAAGCAGGGTGGGAACTCATTCAAAAGTTGCAGAAGATCCCAGTCCAAACAATATTGTCAAAAATTGACAAGGAAGGAAAATTCATATTGGAACCTGAAGCGGTCACAGAACTGAGAACTCGATAGCTATGAAAATTATCAATTTCAGAGTATCTCATCAAGTGGGAGAACTTACACGTTGAAGATTCCACATGGAAGGATGATAATTTTATACAGAAGCATCTAGAACTTCTCAAGCATTGAGGACAACACCTTTTGAAGGAGAGGGGCATGTTAGGTCCCTATACTACTAGTGTAACCCCTTATTGTTATTAGTGCAACACCCTATTATATTGTTGTGCCCATGTAGTACCCATATTGTTATTATTGTGCCCCATAGAAGCCCACTATTTGTTATTGTTGTGCCCTTACATTATTATTGTTATGCCGACTCTGATTATATTATGACCCCTTAGACTCCTATATATAGAAAGGAGGTCTTGTCATTTGTATCATCCAAGAATTGTTTATTTGTGTAATGTAAAGGAGGTTTTCCCCTCGAAGCGGATGATTTCTAAGTCGTTGATCTATATTTTCTATATTTTTGGGAGCTGGTTTCATAACATACCAACCCCATACCTAAACATAGTCTCTGCAACCAAACTGCTTCATTTCTTGCATGAGTTGTCACCATGTATTCAAGCTATGTAGTTGAAATTTCCACTACATATTGTCTCTTGCTCATCCAACTAATTTCTCCTCCAAATAGATTAAACAAACACCCACTTGTAGATCTTTAGCCCAGTCTACATCAACAAAGCCATGTATGCATAACACTTTATCCAATATTAGTCTTCCTTGGTAGCACAAACCATAATCACTAGTGCCAAGTAGATACTTGAAAACCTGATTTACTATTGTCCAATGTTTCTTCCATGGTTTTAACATAGACCTACTCAACACTCCCACTGCATGTGCAATATCTAATCTAGCACAAACCATTTCATACATCAAACTACCAGCTACACTCGCATATGGAACATGGGACATATCCTCTTCCTCTTCCTATGTCTTGGGACATTATTCTGCAGATACCTACACCTACATGAATAGGAACCTTCACCGATTTACTATCTTTCATATTAAACCCATTCAATATTGTCTCAACATACTTCCTCTAGTTTAATCAGATATTCCTCTTTGCCCGATCTCATTTACTTTCTATGCAAAAAATAAATTTTGTAGCACCACGATCCTTCATGTCAAATGTAGAAGAGAATTAGGTCTTCATATCTTGGATAATTTCTCTATCATTTATGATTAGTAGCATATCATCCACATACAAGACCGAATAAATAACACGATTACCAAGTAATTTATAATACACACATTGATCCGCTTTTCTCCTTGTGAAGCCAAGTCCCTATATATATGTATCAATTTGTTTATACCACATTCTTAGTGATTGCTTTAACCCATACAAAGACGTCTTTAACCTGCACACCAATTCTTTCTTACCCTCTACTATAAATCCTTATGGTTGCTTCATTTAGAAATTTTCTTCTAGATCCACATGTAGGAATGTTGTCTCCACATCCATCTATTCTACCTCAAAATAAAAGTCAACAATAACAGATAAAAGTAATTTAATAGAAGCTAACTTGGAAACAGGAGAAAAAATATCACTAGAATCAATTACCGACACCTAGGAATAAACCTTCACTACTAACTGAGCTTTTTATTTCTCCACTTTTCCTTTTGCATTCATCTTCTTCTTAAACACCCATTTGTTTCCAATGGGTTTTCTTCTAGTCATAAACTCTACCAAATCCCCAAGCATAATTTTTGTCCAAAGTTGCCATTTCTTCAACCATGACCTTCTTCTAGAGTTTTACATCCTCTAAATCCATTGATTCCCTAATAAATTTGGGATAATCATCAGTACTATATAAAGCAAAATTTGAAAAGAAATTAGATGGACTATACCTCTCTAGCTTCCTTCTTTCTCGAACTAATCTCCTTAAAACCAAAGTGTGTGTTTCTTCTTCTTCTGATTCCCGTTCTTCTACGGATTCTGATTCTTCACCCTTCAGATGAAACTCCATCTTCTCTAGTTCCTTTTCCCTTGGTAGGACTTCCTATTTCATGACATCCTTGACTTCTCTATATACCACATTTTGATTGTACACAACATTATTCGTTTCTGGGTTCCAAATCTCGTAACCTTTTAAACCATCTTTATACCCAATAAAGATGAACCTTTTAGATTTACTATCTAACTTGGTTCTTTTCTCCTTTGGAACATGTACATATGCATCTAGCCAAATACCCTGAGATTTGTGAGAGAAGGTTTCTTACTAGTCCATACCTCATGTGTATTCTTATCCTCGAACACTGATGAAGGTGGTCTATTAAACAGGTAACATGAAGTATTCATTACCTCTGCCCATAATTCTTGCCCTAATCCAATGCGACTGAGCATGCTTCTTTCCTTTTCCATCCATTTCCTTTTCATCCTTTCTGCAACTCCATTTTGCTGAGGTGTGTATGGAGTAGTATTTTTTCATTCTATACCACACTTCTTACAGAAATCTTAGAATTCCTTCTTGTATAACTCTCCACCATTATCTATCATTAGCACCTTAATCTTCTTCTCTCACTGATTTTCCACCAGAACCTTAAATTATTTAAACTTGTCAAAAACTTCAAATTTCTTCCTGGAGAAATATATCCATGTATTTCTCGAGAATTTTTCTATAAATAATACATAGTACACATATTTACCCAATGTGTTGGATTTTTGGGGCTTGAATTAGGTTCAAAGTTAATTAGCCAAACAAATCCCTATACTACTAACCATTTCGGCAACAGTCTGTGGAGCGCAGACTGAGGTCTCACCTGAAGTAGTATGGGAGGGTGCTAGAACTAGGTTTTTGCACCCTTGAGATGTCTGAGAGGCTCGACTGGTCCTTTGTTTGTTCCTTTGTGTAGGTGGCTTCACGCACCTTTCGTTCCTCATGGCCTGATACCCTCCCTTCGCATAGCCCTAACTAGGGGCTGTGACGTGCTCTGCGCTATTACTCGAGATATTATTTATCTTCTAGTATTAATTAAGCACCTTCGCCTACTTAAATGTCTTAAGTTATACTTAACAATATAAAACATTCATACAGGTTCGCGCAATAAATAAACAACATACTTGCAAATTATATCCAATCATGCATTAAACAAGGAAAATATACACATAATTATAGTAAAACTTCTCTTTATTAATTCTCCCAATGGTTACAGACTCAACCTACCCTACGCACTCAGTTGTAGGGGTCCACGCACTCAGCTGCAGACTACTGGGCCTCTACGCACTCAGCTGCAGAGCCTTCTCCTATTCTACAACCCACAGACACACTTTAAACTTCAACTCAATCATTTAGACTTTTCTTGCTTATATTAGTTCCTTCATTTCTACATTTAGAGCCTTGCTCTATTTATACAATCCCATGGTTCGCGGACCATGGTTAGGTCTATCCAGCCAACATTACATTACAAAAACTAGGGTGGACAACCCTGTGACTCTATTGTACTTTCGCGTCCCACGCCAGCAATTCATGGAGCTTTTACAAAAAGATTTGGTCAAGACTTGAGATTTAAGCCCCAAAAAATGCCTTGGGGGAATTCCATGCCCAACAGGCCCCCAACACAAACATTGTGACTCACCCTTGAGTCACTTTGTCAGCGCGGATATCTTTGCGCGGAGTTCCTCTAATTGTTCTCGAACTGCGGCAAGGTCAGCAGCACATTGAGCTGCTGCTTGCTGGATCTGCTACATACATTGTTCCGAGACCTCTGTGTCACACTGCTTTCTCTGCATCTATGCTGGTATCCCCTGCATTTTTTTATAGTCCCGCGCCTTTGTCTAGATCCTTGGAGTGCGAAGACTATGCTTCTACCTATTAGTCAGATAGTCGGGCCACCCATGTAGGGATTTAAGCGGCTACCATTCACTTTTCCTGGGAAAGGCTCTCCATTTAGTTTGACTAGCTGTACCATGCCTCCATCGATGACCTCCTTAACAACTTATGGTCCCAGCCAATGCATTCTAAACTTTCCCAAGAATTTATCAAACTTACTATCATATAGCAGCACTAAATCATTTACCTTGAAGGTGCGTAACTTAATATGGCAATCATGCTAGGCCTTCTCACGTTGCTTTTGCACCTGTTGATGAAAGCCAGCCAGGAACCATTCCTCCTCGAGTTCTTCCAACTGCGCGAGTCTTTCTTTCAAGGCTTCACGATCCGTCATACCTATGAGCACTGCTATGCGCAGACTGGGTACAATATACTCCATTGGCATGACAACTTCCACACCATAAACTAACCGGAAAGGTGTCTGTCCCGTTAGTTTCTTACATGTTATCCTATAAGCCCATAGTACTGCAGATACGCGCAGGTCCAAATTTCTCAACTACGTGTTGCATAATTTGGTTAGCGCAGTCTCCAGTATTTTGTTGAATGCTTCTACTGTTCCATTGGCTTGTGGCTGATATAGTGTGCTTTTCTGATGATACACCTGGAACTCTGTTGTTAACGCACTAATGGTTTCATTCAGGAAATGTGTACTATGATCACTCATTAAGATTTTCAGACAGCCAAATCGAGTCAACATGTGTTCAAACAAAAAATTCGTAGCTATGGCGGCCGTGCAATCTTTGACCGGCTGCGCTTCTACCCAACAAGTTAGGTACTCTGTCACAGTGATGATGTATCGTGTGCCCATTTTTCCCCGAGGTTTGATAGGTCCTACAAAGTTGATTTCCCACTTTTCGAAGGGATGCAGCATCATTTGTGGATTCAAAGGAATCTCATTCCTCCACGATGGTTTACATGTCCTTTGACAGATATCACAGGCCTTACAGTGTGCTTTTGAATCCTGGTGAAGGGTTGGCCATGACAACCCTGTGCAGAGAATCTTTTACATGGTCGATCGTCCTGCATAGTGTCCTCCTGCAATGCCCCCATGTGCTTCCGTGAGGAACTGACTTCATTCAAATTCAGGTACATACCTTCGCATTATCTCATCATTTCCCATTTTGTATAGGTGCCCCACGATGACAGAAAATCCAGCTGTGCGCACCACCAGTTCCTTCTTCTGCTGGATGAAATATTCCTTCGGCACAGTCCCTGTTGTCAAAAAGTGGATTATATCTTCAAAGTGTCAATATGTGACATGAATAGAAAAGAGCTATGCGTTAAGTAATCCTTCCTCCAAACTAGTAGGTTCCTCACCCATCTCAATACGCGACAAGTGATCTGGTCCTGCATTTAGGCGTCCAGGCTTTAACACGACCTCAAAGTAATATTCTTGGAGCAATAAGAGCCACCTGCATATGCGCCCCCACAACACAGGCTTATTGACCAAGTATTTCAGCACGAAATGGTCTGTATAAATCTTGAAATGTCCTTCTAGCAAATAGTGCCGGTATATTTGGAGCGTGTACACCATAGCCAACACCTCATGCTCGGTTGTGGAATAGTTTTTTTTCCATTTTGGACAACCTACGACTTGAAAACATGATAGGGTGATCCAAGCCCTTTCCACCCTCTTGTGTGAGCACTGCTCCCAGCACTATACATGACACATCAACATGGACATGAAACTCCACATCCCATTTTGGGAAGACAAGGATTAGGGCGGAGGCCAATTTCTCTTTTAGTACATCCAGGCTTTTCATGTAATCTTCATTCCAGCAGAATGTGACATCCTTTTTTCAACAGTTTCTCCATTGGCGCGGTGATCTGGGCATAGCGTTTGATGAAATTTTTGTAGTACCCCATATGTCCCAAGGTAGCGTGCAACTGTTTAACACTTCGTGGTGCTTCCAAATTTAGAATTACTGCAATCTTCTCGGGGTCTACCATTAGTCCCTATTTGCAAACCACATGTCCCAACAGGTTCCCAAAGGGAACGAGGAACGTACACTTTTTAAGGTTCAACGCGATTTGGTTTCGTCGATAAGTATCCACCATGAAGCATAAGCTTGCTACGTGGTGCTTAACCAATCCAAATACAGTATAATCATCCAAAAAGATCTCCAGGAATTTGTGGATATATTCCTTGAATGCGGCAACAACTGTGTGTGAAACGATGGTTGGCACGTTCTTTAACCCAAACGCCATGACGATGTATTGAAAGCAGCCCCACTCAGTCATGAAGGTAGTCTTGCTCCTGTCTTCCGGTGCGATTTTGATCTAGTGGTACCCTGAGAACCCGTCAGTGAAATAATATGTTTCTTGCCCGCTGACATTTTCCAATACTTCATCTGTGAAGGGGATCGAGAATGGGTCGTGCAAACAGGCATCATTCAATTTCATGAGGTCTGCGCATATTCTTATCTCACCCTTCTGCTTCTTCGCCTGTACTACCATAGGGCTTACCTAGTTGGATTCTTCCACCGGCTCAATAATTCCAGCTGCAAGCATTTTGTCTAATTCTACACGGACCTTTTCCTTGTACTTCGGATTCAAGCGGTAAGGCCTCTGCTTAACCAGCTTCGCATCAGGTTTTAGGGTGACCTTCATCATCCCTAAATCACCAATGATCCCCTTTAAGTCAATGATCTTGGTCGGGAATAAGTCTTGGTACTCACGGAGTAACTCAACGACCTTATCCACTATGGCATCATCTCAGTAGTTGCTGAGTGTTGCATACTTCGATTCGACGTTCATAACAATGTTCACTTGCTTCATTTTTACTGGTGCAGTAATCTCAGGGTCTTCAATAAATGGTCCTTGAACCTTGCGATAGCCTTCAATTTTTGGAATGTTAACTTTCCGCGGATCTTCATCATTTTCTTCAATGTTTATGTTGTAACACTCCACCGCACAACTCAGTTGGGTTGCCCATTCAGGCTGAAGCACTTCCAGCGGTTCCTAGGGTATTTTAAAGATAACTACTTTCACTGCTTGTAGCACATCATCAACAGTATCCCACCAACGATCCTCAAACGTGAAGGTTAACAGGAATCCTTCATGCAGGATATCCCATTCGTTCATGCCATGGCAGAGATCTATTTCTATATACCAATTCATGGGTATAATGTCTAGGGTATGACAAAACAGGTGCACCCACTTGGGTTGTGACTCTTCCCCATAGACCTTTGCCCATTTTGTGAGGTGCACACGGGGATCATCATGTCTGTCATATTTTCCTTTTAACCACATCTGAGGCTTCCCAAACCACATGCGCATCATCCTTCTACATTCGCACCAGTCCACAAAACTTCTTTGGTGCGTACCCCACCATCTTGCGAGCGTAGCTTGCAGTACCCATTTTAGAGCGTCAAATGCTACTATTCCGATAGTTCCCTTTCAAATTTGTTCAAGAAGTCATCCACCTTGATTAACCCGTCATACGTAGGTAGATCTCTTACCTCTATTGCTATGCAGTGCAACGACCTTGTCATCATGTTACAGTTGAGCGTGGCTACCTCTTGTAACTGGTTCTGCCATCATTCTATCTCCTCGTCAGGATCTGATGTGCAGGAGATTCACACTCCCATGAGATTCAGCCATCCGTGGTTGGATTTACCAAGTCTTGCTCTTACGCGGTTATTTTGTAGATACAACCCAAGTCATCGTTGCTGTCGCAGTCATGCATTGGATCTATGTAGCACAATCCTTCTGCAGGGTCTAAAGGTACCACTACGCACAAATACTTTTTCTCAAATATCATCTTACGCTTCTTTAGATTTATCACTCCATTCATGTTCGTGGCCAAATCTATTCCCAATAGCATGGGGTAGGGATTGCTGTCATCAACAATCTCTATAACTTCAAAATTTGCTAGTGCACTTGCTCCTTCGATGTCTATTTTAATTCCCTGTAACCTCTAGGTAGGATCTTTTGCTGGTTCGCCATTCACAGTTGGATAGGAGACCATTGCAGTGCAGGCCTACCCATGCACTCCCATGTCTGCTTTGGCAGAACATTCATGTCCTATCCTAGGTCCAAAATCACTTGGTTCATCTCATATTCCCCAATCTGCGTGGTCAATCTCATCTCCCTTCCTGTTCACGTCGTGTGCTTCCCGAGCTTCCGGACTATGCATGATTCTCCTGGCGCGGTCCGAGCACATCTAGTTATGAGTTCTTGCAACCCATTTATAGCCTTGCTGTCACGCAGTAGCTTCATGCATGTCTCCAAGAATGTAGTGAGCATCAATGGGTCCATTTCCGGCTCCAGTCTGTCTTTACTTCCTGAAGTGGAGGCATCAACAAAGCTCCTCTTAGCTTCCATGAAGGTCAACTTAGCATGCTCCAAATCAAATTCAGGTTCCTTCGTTCGGGCTTTGTGAACCCAGGTACTTTCTTCAGGCTACTTGCCTTTGTCATCCCCTATCGTAATACCACTCCGGAGCACGATATTTACGTTAGGGTCTTCCTTGCGCGGCTCAGACCTCATCATTTGTAGGTTTTGAGTTGGGGGAGGTTGGAGTGCTCCTTTATCATGCAACCTCGCTATCAATGTTGGACAGTCCTCTATCTCATGATCAAACAATGTACAATACAAGAATGATGGCCATGTTTGATTCATACAATCACGGGCATAATGTCCTGGCCCTCCGCAATTGTAACATATCAGCTGCCTACAACCTCTTCCTGGTCCCCCTCCACCTCGGCCTCGTCTGCGCCCCTGAAATCTGGTGCACGCCATTCTTGTGTTTTGATCGAGGGCCCGTGTTTTGGCCTGAAATTTGTAAGTAGGAGTTCGATCCATCATCAGTTCATAACTTCTACAGGTGTGCTTATCATTTCCTACTAACTTGTAGAAATTACAGAACAACTGCTGGGAATTCTGCATATACTTCTATAATAGATGGCAGTTATCTGTAGCATGATTTCCTCCTATTTTACAAATCGCACACCATAACACAGGTGCCACACTTGGTCCTTCTTGTGCCTCTAATCTTAGTGGCATTAGCCCTCCTCTCGCAAGGTAATTCGTGAACACCAAGCAATGGTCGTTGTCGTGCCCCTAGCCCACATTTTACGCACCATACCTCATCGTGCACTTTTGGGTGAGCCGTCCTGTCTTGTTTCAAACTCTGCATCTCAAGGTACTAGTTTTTCAACTGTGTGTGAATCTACTGAACTCCCAGGTAAGGATCTGTATCAGAGTCTTGTGCAATCTCATTGCAACCTCCAAAGCCTCAGCCTAAGTGGTTAGCCTTTGTTGTGATAGCGTGTTCCGTAGATGCAGTGTTAACGATGCTACAAACCATTTGTAGTGTTGCCCATCTGTTAATGTCATGTTCGCTTCGCAAATTGTGCACTTCAATATTTGATCTGTAAGAACCTGATTCCTATTATTAGAGCCTTATTCTATTATACACTAACAGATCTATTTTACTGTTGATTTGCAAGTAATAAAAGGAGCTTGCTGACCTTCTCACAAAATTTTAAACATTTAACATCTTATCATTTTATCATAAGAAACATAAATTAAGATGAGCATTCCATTGATATCAACTTAACAAGAGTAGTTCATGGAAAAATACCTGTTCTGGCGGTTGATGATGATACCTTTGTCGTATAGCTCCAGCTGAACGCTCCTTCTCACCGACCCAACCAGATTTACCACCCAGCCAACTAGGAAACAAATTCCTAGCCTAGGAAACCTCCACAGGTTCCCTAGCCCTCCGTGCCTAAGTCCAACCAGATATAGTGTGTCCTCAAGAAGAATGTGCAAAACCAGATGACAATACTTTTCCTCCTCTCAAACCCAAGAAACTTCCATAGGTTTCCAAGGTCTCCCAAAAATCATAACAAATCCAAACAATCACAACCAACCCCCACAATCATAAGCAAAACCTCCAAAAAACTCCCCTTTTCTCCCTTCCCCCTTCCCTTTTTATACCCTCCTTCCCTTCTCCATCTCAACCACCTCTCATTAATGTCATTCACTTCTCACCTATCCCTATAGTTGACTTCTCTTCTCCCAAGTAAGCTAGGAGTACATTTGGAAATGTGAGATGTAATTACATGGAGAGGACCATGTCTACTCCTTAGTAAATGTGAGGGTACATTGGGTAATGTGAAATGAATATATATATATATTGATAATGAGTTGGAGAGGACTATGTCTTCTCCCTATTAAATGTGAGGGTACATTGGGGAATTTGAAATGTAATTACATGGAGAGGACCATGTCTTCTCCTTAATAAATGTGAGGGTACATTGGGTAATGTGAAATGAATATATATATTGATAGTGAGTTGGAGAGGACTATGTCTTCTCCCTAATAAATGTGAGGGTACATTGGGGAATGTGAAATGTAATTACATGGAGA